>JALIZH010013725.1:0-29986 GCA_030522465.1 Rhipicephalus appendiculatus | reverse complement strand
TTTTACAATGCAAGAACTGGACGCTGCAATTTCACTC
The DNA here is from genome assembly GCA_030522465.1 of Rhipicephalus appendiculatus. Lineage (NCBI taxonomy): Eukaryota > Metazoa > Arthropoda > Arachnida > Ixodida > Ixodidae > Rhipicephalus > Rhipicephalus appendiculatus. Next base: position 29,949 of record JALIZH010013725.1, on the reverse strand, counting down.
TCCCGACGCTCATCGGCACCCGGGCCGGACGGAATTACATACGCTGCGCTCCGCCATCTTGATACAGAAGCACGAGAGTTCCTGTTGTCTTACTACAACACCTCCTCGGAGTCGGGAAATGTTCCAGATAACTGGAAGTGCAGCCGCATAATTGCGTTGCTTAGACCGGGGAAGTGCCCTAATGAACTTTCACCTACCGGCCGATCGCCTTAGGCAGCTGCGTTGGCAAAGTCATGAAAAAAAATGGTCTTGTCGAGACTATAGTGGCTCTTAGAGAGCAATAATTGCTTTCCTGAATTCATGAATGGCTTTAGGAGAGGCCGATCAGCCATTGACGGTGCCGTCAACTTGGTCTCCGATGTTGAACAAGAAAGATGTCGACGCAGATTAGTGGCTGCTGTTTTTCTTGACATCAAGGGCGCCTACGACAATGTCTAGCATTATGCGATCCTTGATGCGCTAGAGGATTTAGACATCGGCGGCCGACTGTATGCATGGATCGTGAGCTACCTTAGCGGCCGTACCGTGTATATGTCGACAAGCGATGGAGATATCGATCGTTATAATATTCTCCGCGGGGGTTCCCCAAGGGGGTGTTCTCAGTCCGATCCTTTTCAACATCACATTGATCGGACTTGGTGCTGAACTTCCTGACACGGTGAAGGTTAGCACATATGTGGACGACATCTGCATATGGGCGTCTGGAGCTACACGCCCCCCAATTGCGTGCTCGACTACAACGTGCAGTGACCATCACAGCAAGGTACCTACGACGTCAGGGTCTCGCACTGTAAACTGAAAAATGCGCAATGATTGCATTTACGCGAAAACAAATGACAAGATACCCAGTAATTGTGAATGGAACAGCGATTCCTACTAGACCGCTTGTTAGGCTTCAGATACCTGGGATTACGAAGAAGTCCCTAGTACCATCTATCGGCCTAAAGCAACTTACACTCCTGCACATTTATAGAATGTACGACGGTGCGGCACACGTATATACTGATGGATCAACCACGTCATGTACTTCCGCCGCAGCCTTTGTCATCCCGCAGATGACCATCGCTCGCCGCTTCAAGTTTGATCACAAGACCACATCAACTGCTGCGGAACTTGTTGCTGTTCGGGAGGCAATGCGATTCATTTCTGCAGAGCCCGCTCGTAGATGGACAATACTGTACGATGCCGAAGCTGCTCTTCAAACCCTCGACTGCGTCATGAGACAAGGCCCATATCTTACTTTATCGATAGAAATTGCAGAGCTTCTTGGCATTGCTGCGAAAAATGGACATCATGTGGCATTCCAGTGGATACCTGCTCAGTTCGGCCTAATGGGGAATAAAGAGGCGGACGCTGAAGCTAAAAGAGCTTTAAATAATGCCCCGGAAGTGTGCAATGAGTTTTCTCGAACAGACACTAACGCCTTACTTCGTCGCGTAATGCGGTACTCCACTTCAGATCATTGGAACAAACCTGAACGCCGGCACAAGCGACTGCACAAATGGGACCCAGAAATGAAGTTCCGTATGCCTCACAAGCTAAAGTGAAGCATCACATGCATGATTCACCGCATTCGTCTCGGTGTGGCATACACGAGACGTTATGCCCACTTGATCGGCTGCAGTGACACAGGTCCCGATTGTAGCCACTGTCACTTACCCGAAACACTCGAACATAATTTTTGCACCTGTTCGGCGTACGCAAGAGAACGTCAGAAAATGATCTCTTCGATTGGAGGACATCTTGGTAGAGCATTAACCGATGAGGTAGTGTTAGGTCCTTGACCTGACGTCAGCAGCGAAAATGTGGTTATAGGAGCCGTCGTAGCATTCTTACAAGCAACTGGACTAGATGCACGCCTTTAGATTTGCCCCAGCGTAACAGGACTATATTCTCATCTCCCTGTCTTACCATCGTCATTCATCACTCTTTCGATCCCCTGTCCCCCCTCCCCAGTCTAGAGTAGCAGGCCCGAGCAAACTGTAGCTCAGGCCGACCTCTCTGCCTTTCTGTAAATAAACTCTCTCTCTCTCTCTCTTGTGGATTTCAAGGTGTTCTTGATGTCTCAATAAAAACAGCGAAACTCTGCTGACTAGATAAGCGCCTTTCTGTAAATAAACTCTCTCTCTCTCTCTTGTGCCTTTCTGTAAATGCTTTCTGCTTTCTCTCTCTCTTGTGCCTTTCTGACGAGGTTGGAAGGGGAAGTGATGGTGAGGAGGAGTGATGTCAGGGTCGAGAGGAGGAAAAGCGGAAGGCCACGAACATGGCTGTTTCCACAGTCTTCGCACCAGTAGTGAGTAGCTGCGCCAGTTTTTTCCCCAGATCCTCGCACCACAATGCTTGCTCGCGTCGCTCGCCATCTTTTATTTTCCCACGTTGTTTATTTCCCGGTATCTCAAGAGCGTTCTGGTTACTTCGTTCGTACAAGCACCACAGGACACCTTGCTTATTGTTAGCTTTTTGGGGGGCTGTTTCCTGTATTCATCAGCGCGCGAGAGCTATTGAGCATGTGCGAAAGCATATCTCCATATGGTTGGATGGATGGATAAACTTAATTGTGGTCCTTGACAACGGGCGAAGATGGTGCGAAGAAATAACTACTAAGGCATTTTAATGGCACAAGAGCACATGTTCTTTGCTAACGAGTCCCGCATGTCCATAAAAAAGGAAGCCGTCACCTACGGCGCCCAGTAAGCATCAACGTCTTCGATGAGGAGATAAACATCAACCATAGGCATGTCTGGTAAATGATGGGGATGGTGTTGTGGCTTCAGGGTCACTCTGGACCCCGACTACCTTTGGCAGCATGACTAAGTCTTCGGGTTGAGGAAAGTTGGGAAAAAGAAAATGAACAAATTGAATGGTACTTTTTACATATTTATCTACGTAGTGAAGAGGTAATATTTAAACTAAAATATTCAGTGACGAGTGAATCCACGAGCCATTTTCCCCGGGCCTAGAGCGTCTTCGCTGACTCAGCACCGTCGTTGTAACACCTCAAGCCGGCCCCTCCTTCTTGATGGTAGCCAATCATACACCAGGTACCGCCCACCAGGACGCCGGCCAATAACACAGCATTGTCGCAAATATGATGTTGCAGCCGCTCATGCAGCGAAGTTGAGCTGTCAGTGGCACTCACATTTGATCAGACCGTGTGAACGGGAGATGAGGCAAATTTTTCCGTTCCTCCAACACACACCAGGAAAAGTCTTACACCGACCTAATTGCTCTTGTTAAAACACAGGAGCCTGGTCAGCGCCCTAGCGTCTCAGACATGCAGCGGCTATTGTGAACTCGGCGCCAGCTATGTGTCGCCCACTGTTCCTCTGAGCTCGCACACCTCTCTTGCCTTTATGAGGTACTCCCCGCTGCGGAGAGCCCGTATCCGGGAAGGATCATGGTGTCTCGAGTCATGTGGGAAGCCACCAGTGGCACATGCGCCACCAGTGGTAGTTAAAACAGCGGTGAAAGGCACTAATTCATGCTCGTCGGCTTCCAACGACCATGCGGGCTTGGTAGTTTGCAAAGAGGTTGAAAGCGCTGCAGGGCAGACATTTACAATAACAGAGACGCTGTTTATTTGAAATAATTTGTGAGCTTCCTCCGATGCCACAAGAGATGGCAACATTAACAGTAACTTGTAGAGTTTTTATTATTTCCGATCACATTCCACAACTTTTCAAGCACAATGAATAACCTAGCATAAAGTTTTTGCACAAACAATCCATTGTTCCAGGCTTCAAAAAGTTGTATAATGTGACTAAATATACTGCAGACAATATGCAGTTGGTGTGACTTGTCTAAAAGGTATCGTTATGTTTATATAGTTTGGATGAAGTTGCATAAAGCATCTGATAAAAATCACCTAGACAAGTTGTTTACGGGAGGGTTTCTTGTATTGTCTTCTGCAGAAGAAATGAAAGAACCTACGAGCGTCGCCTACACGTTCGATTCGTGGAATCAAAGTGAGAAATGTTTCGTGCTCAGACGAGTAGCAAGCAACGGAGGTATGTATATAGCCTGGCTTCCTTCAACCTCGTTGGGGAAGGCAAACCTGTGTGAAAACTTCCTTTGAGGCCCAGTTTTTCCAAGAGATTAAACATCGAGGTGATGCACATGGCGCGAAAGCATATGCTACCTGTGGTTTCCTTGAGCAAAAAGTCCGCTTGCATCTGGCATTTCTCTACTTACAGCAGAAGACCTGCAGATAACTCTGCAGTTTGGGTTGATGTGAACAAATGCATGATAATGTACTTACACAGCAATCCTAAGTTGAGATTTGGGTATTTAAAGTGAAGCAACCGCGGATAAACACGAATAGTTTGCACCTTGCATGTAAGCCCCATTTGTAAAGAAAGTCGTCAAATTTATGGCTCTTACTAGCTAAATGAATCATAGCTGAGTTATGTACGACAAAATTATTGTGTACTTGATGACTACTGTATTGTGTGGCCCCGCACGAACGTACTTATACGTCTGAAAAGAGTAGCACTAGTAGAACCGGACTGAAGGAAGGCATACGGACACACAGATGGAAGCTCTTCCTTCTGTGTATCTGTGTGCCTTCCTTCAGCCCGTTTTCACAAGCGCTACCCTCTTGAGAATGAACTTCCAACTCGCCCAAGAAACAGCGCTCTTGAGGTACTTCTATGCCACTAATACGTTGCGCCAAACCGCACAAATGTGTGCAAGATGTTTTAAGGTCAGGCGGGGACAGATTCTTATTAGTGGGTATTTTATTGCGATAGCAATTATATGGACAATGGATAATACAATTTGCGCCGTCGCCGTCTGCCGACGCCATCATGTCCCGGATATGTATATGTATGTGCATATATAAAAAAGACATAAAAAATAAAACAGTAGAAAAAAACTCCAAACCAACTAACCGGGGATTCGAACCATCGACCCCACAATCCGCAGCCTGCAGCGCTAGCCAACACAGCCACACGCCATGCTCGTGCCAGCGATATGACGGCGAGCTATTCATATGCACCAATTGCCTCTCGCGGTACGCAGGTCTCGGAACAGCTTGAGCGTGTTTTCTATCACGCAACGCTTTTACAGTTTCTTTCAATTTGAAAACTGCCCTTGAGATGCGCATGAAAAGGTGGCTCCCTTCTAATCAATCCTTGGCCAATCCCCTGAGTGGGTATGAGCCATGTCAGAGGCAACAACAACAACAGCGTCGGCTTCTGCATTGTGGACACTCGCAGCGCGTTGCTCAAATACAAACACGTAACAACTGCGACAGTTGTTAGTTCACGCTTGTCCTCTGTATACCTACGCGTCCTTCTCTGTACTGCGGCGGCGCGTTGCAGTATCGAGCTGCTTGTCGTTCTTCGTGTGACAAGCTTATTTCTTACTATCGCATTCATTGCTTCGCCCTAGTGGCGAAACTGTGATTTTTTGTCAATGACATGGGCCACCGAGGTGCTTAGCTATGAAAACAATGAGCCGGCAAGCTTATCAGCTAGGAATACTAAATATGGATTGCCTACTGCCTTACATTTATGAAAACCGAGTAAAAGCGCAGCTTTGCCGAGCTGTGCAACGTGGTTTCGAGACCCGTTTATTGTCGGCTCGTGTGTTCCTTCTCTGGCGGGGTGTATTAGATCAAATTATTCTTAGTAAAGTATTACATGCACCGCTAGAGTAAGCTCGAGAGTCGCTAATATACTAAATAGCTTGTTATACAGTATTCTTAGTTGGTTTGCTGGAAATGTTTCTGCGCAGTCGTGTTGCTTAAGCAAAAGAAAAAAAAAAGAAAAGAAAAAAAAGCAACGTGCTGCAGAAATAACAAGCAGGTAGAAAGAGGAAAAATTAGGAATGCATAGCTCTTTTTTACACAGTGGCCTAGGGTGTACTGATGCGTCATTTGAATGCGTTATATCTAACAGCAGCTATCCATTGCTTATTTCTTTCGCGCATCATACCGTGTACGCTGGTATCGTAAAAATGGATTAATATCAGGTCACCCAGGGGCATGTAAGCAGAGCATTTACCTGCTTCACTTGTACAGTAGCCCCCTAAATACGAAACGAGAGTTTCAAATCGCTCTTGATCAAGGCATCTACTTTAGCTAAGAAGGCGCCGTTGCTTACTGAAGGGGACTTTAAGCCCCCAATGGTGAGTGGAAGTATGTCTAGAGGACTACTGAGAGGGAGAGGACGATTACATAGTTACGATTACTTTGGTAATCAGTATTAAAAGGAGCGCGAATTTAAGGTTGTTGACTGGGATGCAGTTAGCAAACGAAGAGCGCAGACAAACGACGATGACGGGAGTGAGGGCACCTTGGAACAGAGGACTGGTCAGCTTAAATGTGATGTTGAGCGACTACGGAAGAAATTAAAACAGATATTGGCACAGAGCAAATGAATAGTTGTCTGACGAATTTGTTGGAAGGGAAGCAGTCAATGTTAGCAAGATTCAAGAGTAAGAAGATAAACAGAAGACTTAGAAAACGTATAGGAATGGGCAATCGGGAAGTTGAACACCATTATCGGGTATTGTGCAAGCAGCAATGAAATGAGGTGTGTAATTATGTTTATGGTGGCATTTAAAGGGGAGACGCCTGGAGTTTGCTCAGACAATTACTAAGTGACACAAACACTAAATCTAATGAGAGGAAGGGGATAGGTAAGCTGGTCCACTAGGCGTGTCGAGACACTACCGATGAGGAGGTGCTGAAGGATTTGGCTGACAGATACCTTCCGCTGGAAACCTCCCAGGATACGCCACAGGTTGTTTTGGAATATAGTGGGAATGTGAAGGAGTTAGGGACGAGAATTTACTGAGAGTGATATGAGGGTGGCGCTGCAGGATTAATAGTCGATCGGCATCAGGGCCGCATTGCATCACAAATAAAATGTTACAGAATTTAGGGGAGAGTTTTATTGAGTTCCTTACGCGGGAGATAAACAGGAGATGGAAGAAACGATCTTTCCCGGAAAAGTGGAAAATTGCCACTACTGTTCTCATACCAGTTCTGGCCATAGAACTTGAAAGTCTTAAACTAATTTCGCTGACATCGTGACTGCGGAAAGTCGCTGAGCGTGTCATTTTAAATAGGCTAACGCGTTATGCTGAGGACCATGGGGTCTTGTAACGCGATAGCGTTTATGAGCTCGTTTCGCAGAAATTCCGGCGTCGGCGTCGGTGGCAGCGTCGTTGGTTGTGAGCGAAAAATCATCATCTTCTCCGTGACCGAAAAATCGAGAAAGATGCAAATAAAATAAATAATAAAAAGTACCCGGGTCCGAATAAGGCTCGAACCCAGGCCATCTGAGTGGCAAGCAGCTGTTCTACCACACAGCCACGCTCTGCTTGGGATTGCGCATAAAATAACTTCCTCTGCTTGCAATTGCAGTGAAAATAACTTTCATGCTTTACAAACACAAGCGTCCTTTATCAGCCGTCACAATAAAACATGTAATATCGCAGTAATATTGCGTTGTGCAAGTGCCCATTGTCATCGGGTGTCAGAACATGTTAATATCATAACAACATTGTGGTTCAAAGCCCTGCACCCATTACAAAAGGCACACACGTTACTGCGCGTATTCCCAAGGCCACATCATGTCCAGCAATCTGGGACATCGACTAGTGCGGCAAAGCCGACCCCAAGGGGAAGCGCTGGGCGTAACTCTATGGGGGGAGGGTTCTTCAAAAAATGATTACTGAGCAATGCCTGATTTTTCGCTAATTGCACTTCAGGCACTTAATGCTGACAACCTCCTTATGTGGTACAACGCGATTAGGTTTTAATCGGCCGGCTGGATTTTTTTTCCCGAGACACTTTTGTGCATCCATTGAAAATGTATGGGGGTGATTTTTGAAAAGCTAATTGTAGCGCAACGATAACGTATTCGCTAATTGCACTCTAGTGGCATGTACGGTAGGACAACCTGTCTTTGTGTTTGCAATTTCGTGGGATTACGCTGGGTGGATTTTTTTCCTGAAGAGCTTTTCCAAATCGATAGTGCAGGAAAGCAGCATTACAGGGGTAAAAGAATCACCTGTCGGTAAATCGATGAGAAAGTGGACGTTGATCATGGTAAAAACTCAGCAAAAGTCTGCAGATGTGACGTACATTATGTGGATGAAGCATCAGGAATTTCATAACCGTAATAAGTATTTATCACTGATCTAACCATTTAATTTAAACTTATGGGGGAAGCTCTCAGTGTAGAAGCACATATGTAGTACAGTACATATAGTGTTTCAATGTGAACAGTTACGATAAGGTGGTAGATAACAATTTCATATCATTGGTTTGTACTGTTTATTGTTCTCATTAATTAGGAGTTCGGGTTAATTACAAACAATGACTTATATGCTATCTATGTGTTGAGTGATGTCATACGAAAAGTGTCCGAGATGGCATACAGATTTGAAGGTATGAAATTCCGAAGTTGCTGTGGCATGACATTACTGCATGAAGAATATAAATGACAGGTCATAACATGAAACTCATGACACTTATGTCATGAACGGTATGATCTACATGCCACATTATTAGCGCTCTCGCGGCCGTTTCTTAGTTTAAGGTATACCAAAAATATTGAGGCTTGTCAAGAGTGTATGACGAACATAAATAGCAGGTATTAACAATTATGACATGTATGCCATTTATTACATGATTTACATGCCACACTCATGGTGCGCGTGCAGGCCGTTTCATTCACTGGATATATACTGAAATTGGTATTATGCAATGTTACTGCGTGACAAATATACATGACAAGTATTAACATAAAAATCATAACATGTATGTCATATATGACATGACTTACGTTCCACGCTCATGGCACGCTCGCAGCCGTTTCGTTTCCTGGATATATACCAAATTTGATATGACGTGACATGACTGTATGACGAACATAAAAAAATTACAGCATATCCACGGAGTGAATGATGATGAGTGGGGCGAAGCGTGCGTCCGTCCGTCCGTCCGTCCGTCCGTCTGTATGTCTGTCTGTCCCTAAAACTAGCACCATCCCACTAAAACCACTAACGCCATCTAGTGATATTATTTCCAAGATGATGATGATGATCATGAATTGCGGCTATGCCCTTTGTAGCGGGTGGGCAACTCTCAGGTGCCTTAGAGAAGGAAAAAAAATTAATAAAAAATAAAAAAAACCTTTGTCCCACAGCCTTTGTCCACACACACACGCTGAGGTGAATTAACCTGTTCGTGACGGTGGAGGAGGAGGGAACGACCCACACCCTAAGGAGCTTAGCTCCTAAAAACAGGTCCTTACATGCAAATTATGGAACGCATGTCATGTACGGCATGGCTTACATGCCCGCTCATGGTGCGTTTGCGGCCGTTTCATGCACTAGTTCTATATTAAGATTGGTATTACGCAATGTTACTGTGTTACAACGATAAACGACCACTATTACCGTAAAAATCGTGACATGTACGCCGTCAACGGCCGTCCAGAGGGCCTGTGAAAGAGCGGAGAGGCATGGCCTCCCGATTCCGACATGGGAGCAGCCAGAGCCGAGCCGAGGGCCCCAGCGGGTCCTTCCCCGCTAGTCCCTCAGGACATCATTAAAGTTCTTTGTCTGTCTATCTGTCTGTCTGTCTGTCTGTCTGTCTGTCTGTCTGTCTGTCTGTCTGTCTGTCTGTCATAGAACTAGGCGGTCACGTACCAAGAGACAGGGATGTACAGACCCTGCGGCTTTAGGAGCTTCGCCCCTAAAAAAAAAAAACACTACGCTTTTTTACACGTGTTGGTACTGCAACGTTTGGCCTTTTGGTGGTAATTATTCGAAAAGTACGCGAAAAAAATGACACCATCTCCCGCCAAAGGGGAGCATGAGGCGATGCGAAGCACACCGCGTTTGCATCGATTCGACTAGCTGTTTCCGTTAATGTTGCGTATTGAGTGTTATAGTTTGTGTTGTGTTTATGCTCTTATATTGTTGTTAACGTAGACCCGAACGCAGACCCGAACGTGGTAGCACGTGCCAGCGCGTTCTGACTAGGATACAACGCGTTGGTTCAGCATGCGTCTGCAGAATCTCGTTCCCCGACGTCATCACATGATTGCTGAGAGAGTGTAAGGGGGAGAGGCCACACCGCCTTACCCAGCCCCTTACCCAGCTAGCGGTTGAGCTCACCGCATAAGACGCTCACAGAGACTATGTGCATTAGAGGTGTGCACGGGCCTAATTTTCAAGCGCGAGCCCGGCCCGGGCCCATTGACTGCGTCGCAGGCCCGCCCGAGCCCGACCCCAAAGGGGCTTCGAGCCCGTCCGGCCCGGCCCGATGTACAAAAACACAAACCCGGGCCCGGTCCGGCCCGACACTATGAAAGTTTGCTACGGAGACAAGATATCACTTTTTGATCATGTTGCATTTTATTCAACATATCAAAGTTAAACATGCAAACGACATATCTTAATGTGTATACACAGATTACAAGTTCTGTAAAAATAACAAGCTGCGCAGTGATTCGGACTTCAGTGAAGTGCGGTGCATTACATATCCTGTCGAACTGAAGTTCCATTCGCTGCTCGCACTGGTAGCTGGAATCGCAAATATCTTTTTCGCAAGCATAACAAGCTTAGAATAATTAGACTCCTTGTTCTTCCAGCAGTTTATTATCTATGATGCAGGACAGGAGGATGATTGTATGGATAAATAATCACAAAGGTGATCTGTGTGCTCATCGCTAAGTGCTAGAAAACAATTCCGGCACAACGTCTATATTTTTTTTGGTTTGATGCGGGCTTTGCACCTGGGCCCGGCCCACCCGATGCCCGAGATGAGTAGCCCGAGCCCGGCCCAGGCCCGAGTTGGGAAGACGTCCGCATACCCGAGCCCGGTCCGCGGGCCGGGCCGGGCTCGGGCTTTCGGGCTACCCGGAGCCCGTGCACAGCTCTAATGTACATTATATACACACAAGAGTTATTCTTTTGCAAAGTACAAGGGCGTCCCCTGATAAGCTCGGGACACGGAGGCTCGGGCACTCGATTCCCTTTAGAGATGACCCAAGGCTACTGAACCTAATTTCGCTAAACCACCGTTATCGCTCAACATAATTCGTTAGTTTCTGCGCTATTTATTAATCAAGACATTGAGCAAAATTCATATATCCGTGCACTGACAGAACATTTTATCCTCCGCGTATAACCTGTAAGGAAATTTTCGAAGCGCGCATAAACCAATTAAAGAATTTAAGAGGAGAACGCGTTAGCGCAATCGAGCTTCGTTCACTTCACCTTCACAGTCGCTAGCCTCGCTTAATTTCTGGCGGACACATCCACCCTGCCGCAAGGAAAGGTACGTCTGTGCTCGTAACATATGTATTGTTTCAAACTGTCCTACAGTGCCTTTTGTAAGTACAGCATGCAAAATGCTCGCTAGGACATAATTCTTTTTCTTCGATCCGGAAGGCTACAAGCGCAAACGCGTAGCTGCACTCTTCGTTGATGGTGTTGCTGATAATAAGAAAGAGAGAGAGAGAAAACTTTATTTAAAAAGTCAGTCAGTAACGTCAGGCATGGCCTGTCGCCTCCAGCCGTCTGCCGGTTTGATTACTTATTCCTGTGCACTTGGGAATCGGTCGGTTGTCACAGCAGCCACTCACTGTGCAATTCAAATGTACGACGCTGGTGCGATTCTACACTTCTGCCACGCAATATTACACGTGTGAAGGGGGATCCTCGAACTACAAGACATTATTATAGTGCTTTTTTATCGAAACAGTGTAGAACACCTATTTTCCGTGCGAAGTCTTGGATTAGATTTCCTCTCGAGCCGAATATTCATATTGTCTATTTATTTGCATCTATCTCAAATTCTGGCCCCCGGAAGACGTTTATTATCGCTAACAATACTTAGCCAACAATGAAATCACGCGCTGTTCGAAAACGTGCGCTTGGTGTAATATCAATAGTAACATGCCTCGTTTACGTTAGTGACGCCCTTTATAAGACAACTTCTCACTGTTTGTCGTTTATATAATAATAATTTTAATAATAATAATAATAATAATAATAATAATAATAATAATAATAATAATAATAATAATAATAATAGAGTGAAGAACAACGAACGTTATAGTGGGTCATCATCTCCTCCGACATCGCAGGTCTGTCTGTATACCGCGCATGGCTCGATGGCGCTTCTCGTTCGCCCGCAAGATCCGTTGATTTGAGTCGTTGGTCAAGCTACCGGCCGATCCCTACGGCAGAGTTCAATAAACTTTTTTTATATATATCTGAAAAAAAATATGGGAAGGCAGGCTACGTTGGAGCAGGCTATCCCATCATGACAGTAATGTACAAGATAAACATAAAAATACGAAAAATTAAGAATAAAAGAAGAAAAAAATAATCAGAGTCACTTGGTACATATATACACTATAGGGCTTATAACGAATGAATGAGCAGAGTATATATGGGCGTAGTCCAGTTCATATATCGTGATCACATCGCGGATAGAGTCCGAACAAATAGTGGCAAGGTATAATAAGAACTAAAGGCAGTTAATTAAATTTCTGTCCATTAAAAAATCACGGAGAGCGCTCACTGCGCGCCTTTGATTATCGGGATGTGGCCATGGTCCAAGTACTTTTCCAATCGTAAATGGTCGTCCGTCGAGGCGGTTCAGTCGATCACTCAGTTGAGCGCGTTGTTCGTCAATTCGCGGACATTCAATAATGATATGCTCCTCTGACGCATCGACATGATCACAGTGGTCGCAGTGCGGGGACGTTCTTTTTTTATGCGGCATAAGAAGTGAGGTGTGTATGCAACACCTAATCGTAGACGGTGCAGTAGTGTGTCAAATGGTCTATCAATCTTTTGATTAGGTGTAAATCGGAGAGACGGATCTATTTGATATAAGAGTGAAGACTTTGTATTTTCGTCAAATCAAGCGTTTTTGCACAATTTGTGGCGCAGTTCGGAAAGAACCTTCTTGCTTTCTGAGAAATAAACGGGCACTGGTGTCAAGTGAACTTTTTTGTGTGCTGCAGTGGCTAATTTGTCAGCATTTTCGTTTCCCATCACTCCTACGTGACTTGGAAGCCACTGAAAACATATCTCATGGCCGTCGAGATAACCGATGGTAATTGTTTTTAAGATTTCATATATTATGCTATCATCTATATGGAAATAAAAAATCCTTAATCATTTGTAGCGCTCCTTTGGAGTCGGAATATATTACCCAGTTTTGCCTTTGCTGGCTTTCAACGATGAATTTTGAAGCTTGTAATATTGCAACAAGCTCCGCTGCTGTAGACGATGTCTTTCGAGAAAGTCGGAATCTCTTTCTATTTTATATACGGGTATATGAAAGGCCGCAGACGAGCTTTCATCCATTGTAGATCCATCCGTGAAAACAAATGTGAAACAATAAACTCTTCAACAACAACAACAGTAACACAATACTCATATGAGAATAATATATTTGTTATTATTATTATTATTATTATGTGAGGCACAAATTTTCTTTGAAAAAAATTGAGTAGTTGTCTTATCAGAGGCGTCCCTAATGTAAACGAGGCATGCTATAGTATACTGATATTACACCAACCCCGCGTTTTTGGAGCAGCGCTTGATTTCATTGGTGGCTAAGTATTCCACAAAAAAAGTTATCTGTAGCGAAAAAATCCGGTGCCGACGCTGGTGTCGGCGTCTTCGTTGTGAGTGAAAAAAAAAGCATCGCCCGTGGGCGAAAGGTCGAGGTAGCTGCAAATAAATGAACAATATTAATAGCTCGCGCGTAAATTGAACCCAGTACTTCTGCACGGAAAACAGGTGTTCTACAACACAGCCACGCCGGTGCTTGAAACTGTTCGAAAAAAAAAAGAACCTATGATAATGTCATGTAGTGTGAGAAGGCCTCTTAACGTGTGTTGTGTTGCGTCCCAGAAGCGTAGAATGGCACTAGCGTCAAACATTTAATTGCACCAGTGAGTGGTTGATTTCAAAACTCGCCAATGAGCGCGTCAAGCAAGTAATAAATAGGTCCTACCGAGGGACCTTTAAGAAACATCACCATGTAAAAATATTACCACGCTGTTCTTGAGCAATACGTGCAAAGAAACAATTACACTATAGTAGCAGCAAGGAAACCAGACGAGAGCTATCTTCAAACTCGCTTGTACGCGTTCTTCGTTCTAAATAAAACTGGCCAAAATAATCGGGCCTCTAACCAAGACCTGATGCCGTTGTGCAGACCGCATAGCCAGTGAAACAAAGAGGTGTGCTTTGCGGTTATGTACGTACATCCAAATATCATCGGGGGTTTTACGTCACAAAACCACGATATGATTATGAAGGACGCCATCGTGGAGGGCTCCGGAAATTTCGAACATGTGGTGTTCTTTAACGTGCTCTGACATCGCACAGTATACGCGCTTCCTCCATTTCGCCTCCATCGAAATGTGAACTCTGCGGACGGGGTCGAACACGCGGCTTTCGGGTCAGAACCCGAGCACTGTGACCGCTACATCACCACAGCGGACGGTCGCATATGTGAATATAATTGGTTTCATTACGCTTTCACGAACAGTCAGCAAAGAGGGGAAGACGAGCTGTATAGCATGTCATGTACAATGAAATACATTTCGGACGTCTTTTATTGTGTGCTCTAGAAACGTTGAGAGCGTTGTTTAAATTAAGGCGTCTTTCTTAAAATGCTTAAATTTGGAAAATAATGCAGCAATTTCGTCCCTGTAATGAATTTAGGCCTTTATTTCTGCTACGTTTTGAGCTGTTAAAAAAGATTGTCACTGGCAGCGAATACGGCACGGCACGTTGCCTTCACTCTATAGCGCGAAAAAATTCACTTGTTAAGTGACGCCAACAAATATTAGCTACGTGAAGCCTGTCTCTACATATTCTGAAAGCGTCATCGCCATCTCATAGGCTGATATTATTTTCTCGAAATTAGCTTTCACAGATTAAAAAAACGGCCGCTACAAAAGGACGTCCTAACTTTATTCAAGAAACCAGTGGGGCCGACAACTATACAACCGCACGAAATATATTGAAAAGGACGAGAGGAAGGGCAGCACGCCCTTTCGAAATACGAGTTTGTCAAGCGCAGCCAAGTGACTTGTGCGCGCGGATTCACTAAAAAAAAAAATACTTCATTCACGATCGAGCAACCAACCGACCGCTCGTCGTACACGACTTGCGCTTGTCAGTCAGCGATCACGGTTCGCTCTCGGTGGCGATAGTCGACATCGAGCTGCTTCGTTTTTTTCATTTTTTTTTATGTATGGCCACTTTGTCTGCCGCGCGTCATGCGTTATCGCGCCAGTTTTGAAAGTGGAAGGTCTGTACGCCACGTGGTGTGAAAAATGGTGAACTAAAAGCGATGTCCCGAAATGCTGGGTATGTAGTGGGTGCATAGCAAGTTCGAAAACATTTTCCGCATTTCCCGCGCATAACTGCTCGTGGTTTAAAGCATGCTACCCATTGCATAGTATGCACTAAGTGATTGAAGTACGCACTAGGGACAGGATATCGCTATCACGTTCAACTCTTAAAGGCGAAGCTTAAGGGTTCCCCAATTTTTTCGTACTGGATGATAGGAATTCGGCCCGGTCTCTCGACAAGAGATACTCAGGTACTGCAGTGAACTCTCAGTTGGGCTTAAGAAACTGGGCAAGTTCGTTGCACTTCATGGTTGAAAAACGCAGCGCAGAAAGACGATATACAAAATGAAGGAGGACTAAGGATAAGCGCTTGTTCTGTGTTCTTCAGTTTAATGAATGCTTCAGAATAACGAACGTTTGGGAAATGCCCGGCGCTTTTCCTATGCATTCTACGAAAAAATCTTTCAGGTAAACGAATTTCTGAATAATGAATATTTCAGTGCAACGGATGTTTTTGTGGGCCTGGTTGTATTTTTTTGATCAATTCTTAGAAGTTTTGCGCTCTGCAGCACTGGCCTAGCTGGTGCGTGCCGCTTCAAGTCGCCGATCCACCGGTGGTGGTGCTACATAGATTGGGCGTATAGCGCCGCCGAGGCAAAGCGGCCGTGCGGGAGACGAAAACGAGCCACGTGAATTCAGTCCCTGCCCAGAGCTATCATACTCGGAAAACGTTTCCAGTGTTAGTCCGGAACCGAAAGAAGGAGAGTGACGAAGAAGTTGTAATGGCTGAGGCAGGTTCAAAAACTGCATCTCCAGCCGAGGCTGTGGGATGTATTAGGAAGTTGCGAGACTTTGTGTCACAACAACAAGCTGTGCCAGACGCAGTGCACAGAAACATAAACTCTCTGGAGAGCTTTGTCTCTTCTTGCGCTTTAAGGACGTCAGTCCAAATGAATGCTACAGAATCCTTTGCAAAATAAATTGCATTTCACACTTTCAACTTCAGATCTCCTTTGCCCAATGCGTTTCTTTGTTCTAGTGAATATTCAGTTCAGTGAACTATTTCCTTGGGTCTCTTGAAGTTCACGCAAGTGAGAGTTTACTTATTTGCACTTGACGGGGGAAAAGCTTTTCATAATCTTCGACCCTCTTTCATTGCACGTGTGCTGTTGCGCTCGAATCGGGGGCAACGGCTTTTCCATTTTGTTAGGCTTTCTTGTGGATAGAAGAACGTGGCTTAGGCTTGGGGAGATCAGTTCGCAAGTCATTAAATATGGCTATCGTGGTACGACGCAGAGATCCGTACTCTCGCTTATATTCTTCAATTTTTTGAAGTCATGGTTAGCTAATGTACTGAACTCTGTCGAGGGTATTGTCTATGCTGTCTACCCGGATGACGTTACTGTATGTAGTGTCGGTGGTAGTGAAGGGAAAGTTGAAGCTAGGCTGCAGAAAGCGGTAGCGCTTACGGAATAGTGTTGAGGTCTTATAAGGCTCAAGTGCCCCAAGAAAAAGTCGGAGCTGTCGGTCTTCAATTCTTGAAAATTAGGTCGTAGGTCGTAGAATTGGGTACCGTAGGTTGAAATTTGCATTACAGTCCATGCTGGGGATAGGTTGTTGGTATCAAAAGTAGAGGCTATCAGGGACCTGGGTTTTGTAGTTGAAGCAAGTGGATCGAATAATATAACCACTCAGCGTATCATCAAGAAGACAGAGAATGGCATGCATAAAGATCTCTTATAGACGTAGGGGTTTAGAAAATGAAGGTGCTATGCGGTTAGTTCACGCATTTATTTAGTGTCATTTCGCACATACAGTACCTATTGTAACTTGCAAAAGGAGTGAAAGATAAATTGGAAGCTTTAATTAGAAAAGCCGTTAAGGTATCTCTTGGTCTGCCTATGAGTACGTCAAACGATATGTTGTTGCGGTTGGTTTTGCATAATATTTTAGATGAAAATGTCGAAGCTCAGCGTACGGTAGGAAGAGAGTGGTTGCTAGGCACACTGCCGGAAAGGTATACCATAGATTCAATAGAAGAATTGGTAGTTCTGTCGCCAGACGGGGCGCGGCTATTCCAGTTGAACGTGAACCTTAGGGCTAATATTATTGTTCGTCCGTTTGCGTGGAATGTTCACCATGTGCACAATGTAGGCAGGTGTATGGCGAGAGTTAGATATTTGCTGCGAGAGGCAAATGATCAGTAGGACGAGCCTACATCTATTGACGCGGCATGAATTAATGGCAAAATCTTTAATTGGTGGTTGAGGTATATCAGAAAGGGAGTGTTTGAAATGTCGCTTCCATTTGTTCAAAGGATCAAGGGGTCACCATGCAGGCGGCTATTGCTCTAGCACTGATTGATAGAGACACAGTTTTCGGCTTTAGTGACTCGCGGTCTGCGATTAAAGGAGTCCTGACACAAAAATTTTCGCCCCGCGTTTTTTTGCTGCAATGTGTTGCTGGGGGGCCTGTTAGTCATAACACGGCACATCCTTTGCTGCAGCGCGCGATAGATAATTAATTACAAGCTCCTCATTACCGACACAGCCTCAGTTTCGGTTTGACAGAGCTCAAAAACGACAAGCCGCCGGGTGCAACTATCATCACCTAGCGAGTGAAACGCTCGGTCACGTGAGCACACAGAACAGTGACGCACTTACGCGTGGTCTGCATCGTCTGCTTGCATACGCTTGTCACACATGCTGCGTGATGTCGTCGCCGTTATCGTCCTCGCTGTCGTCGTCGGGCTCATCGTCGTCTGATGGCGACGATTTTCTTGCGGCGGGGATGGAAGGAATTTTCGACGTGGCGAATCACTTCAGGTTTGACCCGCTGGCGAGGAGTGCTTCGTCGGGAAGCGATAGCGATACCAGCGACGGCGACCACGATGAACCTCGCGTCGGCAATGTACTATGGTAAGACCCGACACATTCGTGCACAAATGTTCTGCAGGGCAATTCATTTAGCCAAAGTACGTTCGCTTTTTCTACGTTCAATATCCGATTGAATCACTTGATAACATTGTGATGCCCTTCAAGTTGTTGGTGCCGAAAAAAGCTAGGTAACACCACAGCACCAGACGGGAGCGATGCACAGGGTGGAGTCGGAAGACCCATGTACACCAAGTCCGGCGCCTGTGTGGTAAAGCAATGCGCCTCGAAATGGAGCCCGCAAATGCGACTGTTCTGCACGGGGGACCAGTCCTGATACTCCTGACGTCCACAAACGCACACGAACTCGATCCACTTATGCCGCCGAGGTTCGTCGCGGGGAAACGTATGCAGCGCGATGCGCCTGATCCCGACTTCGACGTGCAGAAGGAAACAGCGCAGAAGGATTTCGGCATTGTGGCCTGTCACTGCAGCCCAGGCAGCACAGGGAAAGCTGTAGTGTCGCCAAACACAAAACTCTGAACGCGTACGCCGCGGCAGCGCTTCCTCTTGGCCGCGGCCACACACTCGCGAGCAGCCGCCAAACAGTCACCAACAGCGCATAAACAGCGCAGTGGCGAGCGCGCCAAAACAGAAATGGCGGCTACGACGTCATCATAACCTGTTGTACCCGCTGCGTAGGGGGGTCACCTCGGGTCACCTCCGAGGGGGTCAATGCCGCCAGGTGCGGCCTAGAATGCTGCAACGCGCACGCGAACTTCAAAATTCATATAAAATACCTTCCAAGCTTTATTCGCTGTCGATATTTTGCAGATGGTACACGCATCTACACGGGAATCGATCCAGCAGGCTATCTCAGCCGCGAAATTTTGTGTCAGTACCCCTTTAAAGCCTTATCGTGCGGACTGCTGCAGAACCTGCTTACAGACTGCTGTTGGATAGGGCCATCACTTCGCATGCAGTTACTTGGTTTCCGGCGTGCATGGGGTCAATGGAGGGAGCCCTGGGTCACCTCAGCGAGGTGGCGACAAGGAGTCACGAAGATTAGTGTGCCGTGCACTCTCTGATTTGCGCAAGACATCCCGCTCTTGAATTTAGGAACCACCTGTTAAGCAACAATGAGGTCACCAAGTCCGATTTTCTAGGGCGCAGGGCATCCCTGCCACACTCTATTTAATAGGCCACATGCAGCAGCATTAAGGCTTTTGCAGACATGGACGTACGACCTCAACCCGGTCATGAATAAAATTATTCCAGACTGCGGGGTTTCAACTTGTTGCAGTAAGTGGGGGGGGGGGGGGGGGTTGCTCGATTTAGGCTATAGGCACTGGCACTGCTCGGCTTTGGCTGGTGATGATTCCGAAGGTGGACCGGTATGGCAGCGGATGCTGCAGAGTGACGTGCTGGCGGACTAACTCAGGGCTGTCCAGATGGCCCGTGTGGCGGCAGAGGGGCGTCGCCTCCCTGTCCAGACCTGTTAGCGGCCTGCATCCGTCTCCCACTCAATCCTTAGGACCTCAATAAAGTTATACATACCTTAGCCTATCCGTAAAAGGGAACAGGAAGGAAGAGCGCCAGTGTGTCAACCGTATAGTGCACTTGCTTGTGCAGAGAAACCTTCGGATTTGTCGTTACAAAAGTGAACAATGCTTTGGTTAACTCCACCTCAACCGCGTCCTTTTGGTAACCAGCGTAACTGAGTTCGAATGTTTATTATCTTGTTTCTTTCAGACAAAGTCCAATGCGAACTTCATTTGTGGGGTTCACCAATTAGGAGTAACCATACATCTTGTGATGAAGAGTACAAAAGACTCTGCAAGGATCTAGGGCCAAAAGTTTTCTCAGAAGATGAATGTATGTAAAACAAGAAGACCAGAGCGAATGAGGGCTGTGTTCAGTTTTCTAGCTGTTAGGCAGTAATAAATTCGCGCTTTTCAGTGTTCTGGTAAATGACAGAAATAAAATATTCCCAAAATGCACATCAAGAGACTATTTTGTGCCACTCACTTGCGTGCGCAATATTCACGTTATGAGCTACTTCAATTCAAAACATGTATATAGGAGGCCGAAAGCTCAATCCTCCCGCAGCGTAGTTGCTTGCCAAGAGTGGAGGTGGTGCGGTAAATTGTAGTGGTGGTAGTGAATAAGAAGTTGTAAAGGTGATTGCCTTTGTTTTTTTTTCTGTGGCACATAATCTTAAAGCTTCCAGCTATTACTCTGCATATTTGCTTCCTCATTGTTGTTTTGATGCGAAATTTACAATTACTTACCTCCTCCCACTGAACTTTAGCCGAAAGGCAATTAAAAAGAAATCTAAAAATAAGACAAAGGAAGAAATGGAAGTAGGGAAGTAAACAAAGCATAATAATACAGTTTAAAGCGATATGCAGGGTGTTTCAAGATAGAAGTCAGAAAATCGTCAAAAATAAAGGAAATGCGATATATGCTCGCTAACTTTGTAGTTACATATCTTTTGTGGCGGCGGGCACCTTCAGTTGACAACAAATATTGATCATGATAGAATGAAGGAACGGGAACTGAAGGGCTCACTTTTCCTTTCTTAGATAACAACCTTAATGAGAACTGATGACAATTAGCCAGCGGAAAGTATAGCGTACGTTTTTGTAGTAATTATGAAAAAAATGTGAAGAAATGTTAGGTAGACAAGGCGACAACTTGCCGCCTCAACGTTAAGAGTAACGCGTCCAACGCTCTGCATCAATCACCGTATTCTTGTCCGTTGTCATAAAGGAATAATTATGACACTAACAAAAGGAATTGAATGAACTTTTTGATTTGCGGAGACACATGTTTGGGTCGAATAGGAGAATCAGAGCCATTTCTACAAAGAGCACATTCCTCCTTAGAGATTTAAAAAAAAGCGGCCACTGCTAACATTAGCCGAGTGATAAAATCTCAGCAATGTTGTGGACGAAACAGAAACAGAAATGCGGGAGAGCGCCACTGTCATATTCTTTCGTGATATCCACAATGAGGGAGCGTCGTTATATCAACCATCTATCGACTTCATTTTGCGGGTGCGTGGGGTGCGCTCGAGATTATGGCACGCATGGCACACGTCCGTTAATTGATGTCGTGAACAGTGACGTCTTTTTGGGGGTCACATGCTACTTGCGCTCATAAGCGCTTAAGTTTCGGTTGTACTGGTGGATTTCTTTTTTGAATTTGGTTACTCCGTAATAACAGGTCAGTACATAACTTGTCAATACTTATAAATTCGTAGGTGTTCACATGGATGACAGTTTATGCTGGAATACCCATAGTAATGACGTCATTCACAATGCGAACCGCACTGTCGGTTTTTTTTTTGTCGCAAAAGTAGAAGTTGTAGAGTGGCTGTTCTGCTTCGCTCGTCTTCAGGCAGTTTTTCCTATTTTATGTGCATCACTTCGTATCTTGTTCCACACTGAACTTCTCAGCGTCGGACATGATCCCAGCAAGGAGTGCGGTGCCCTCGGGACCGCACTCGCCGATGCCTCCTGAGTTTCAGCCCGGTACCATGCGAGAACAAGCACAGCAGATGCGAGCGGCAGTAACTATAATCGGGACAACCTCTGGCGCTGGATTGCAGCTTCCAGAGGCTACAGGTGAGAACTATACTCCCTCTTTTGCAAATCTCTCGCTACCACCTGGCCAAGGCCCTCCCATGAAGACCGTCTCCTGCCTCGACGTCAATCTGCCTGAAGGTCAGGCCGATGACTTTTCTGACATGTGAGAATCCTCTGCATGTGTTTTTACGTGTTCCTACACTGTCTCCAGTTAGTTTTTCGTAAAGTTCGCGCAAGGAAATTCAGAATGTGAGAATCCTCTGCTACTATCACATACATGGATGCTACCACGCTTTCTTCTAATGGCTCGGAAAAACATGTTGAGGTATCACCCGTCAAACGCTGCCACGGGTCGCAGAGGTCACTCATGCCGCCTAACTTCCTGCCAGCAGAAAACATACCTAAGCCAAACTTGACCATCATATTCAAGCCAAAAAACTCTGTGAAAGTCATCACACGCTTCAACCCACTAGCATTGAAGGCAGCATTTGAAGAAGCAGCTCCACATAGCATGCTGCAAGCACGGCGAAATGAACGTCTGAATCTCTTGGCTGTGGATACTCGTAATGCGGACGCTTCTGAACGTCTACTGAAAATCTCAAGCATTGCTGGAGTACTTGTACGAGCCTACGAGCCATGACCGAGCAACTGCGGAGTAGGCGTTATCAAGGGAGTTCCTGTAGACCTTGATCAAGCGGACATTTTCGCTGCCCTTCTTGAAAGAGCTCCCGTCAGATCTGTAAGGCGACTGGGAACGTCAGAAAACTTCCGAATTGTGTTTGTCAACGAAAGGGCTCCTGAGCACGTCATCCTAGGCTACACACGTTACCGAGTGTACGAGTACATTGAGGCTCGGAGACAGTGCACCAAGTGTCAGCGTTCGGGCCACGTTGCTGGTGCCTGCAGGTTGCAGCATGATGCTCACGCTGCGGGGGCCACCAAGACCGATCTGCATGTGGAAATGAAGAGCCACAGTATCCTAACTGCAGGAAAAAAACACGAATCTACGTCTACTCGCTGCCTCATTTTGCGCAAAGAGAAGCGGATCCACAATTACAAGGTGGAAAACAGCGTTGGTTACAACTTGGCAAAGGATGCGGTACACCATCAACAGAAACCTTGAGGTGGTGACCAGGCAATGGTGTCCACAGCAGACAAAGGAACATCGGCAAATCCGCCACGAATTGACGACACAAATGAGTTCCCGTCTCTACCGACATGCCCCTCAGCTCCAACTCCTTACACACGAGGTGCTCAGGAGCGCACGACTAGGCAGTCGAAAGAGTCACGGGCCCCAACTTCTAGGCGTGGATCTCGTGAGTACGGCGATCGACAAGACCACGAAAACATATACTCATTGCTATCTGCAGCCGTCGACGCTGTACGCAGCTTCCTCACTCCAATGTCCTCCCCGTTGGCTAACTATAATGACGCTGCTTGATTTTCTGTCTCCTGTTCTGGCACAATGGCATTAACGGCCAAGCCGCCCAGTCTGAAGAGCATTAAGAAAGAGGCAACACTACTTCAGTGGAATGCCTGCACTCTCGGCTGTCGTCTCTCCGACTTCTGACAGTTTGTATATAAGCACCGCTTTCCGGCGATCGCCATCTCAGAGTCCCGAGTGCGCACCGGCATTCCTCTTTCTGGCTACACCATCACCGTTTCGTCGACAAGAATAGATACCAGCGGAGTTTTCTTGGCTGTTCGCAATGATTTAACTTTCAATGTTCACCACATGTCAGCCGATTCCTCCAATAAATATGCTGCGGTGACAGTTAAGATGGACACTTTGGTATTTACGGTGATCGCGGCATATATACCACCTCGTGCTACATTTTTATGTGGACAGGCTGCAGGACATAATAGATGGAACACCTGGACCTCACATACTAACCGGGGACTTCAATGCGCATCACCTAGCCTGGGGCGGCAGGAGAACTTCAGTCCGCGGTAGTCGCCTTTTTTACATCGCACATCGAAACAACCTGGCAATTCTTAATGATGGGCAGCCAACCTTCTTCAAGAAGGACCGATTCAGCGCCCTAGATGCCACCATGATCTCCGCGCACCTTATGTCTACGGTGACCTGGTGTGCTGACATCGAAAGTCATGGCAGTGACCACGTGACCACCTACATCTCCTTGGGCTGTCCTACGCGAAACACACAGTGAAGGGCGGTTCGTTGCACTAACTGGGAGGTATATAACACTGCAGTCGACGATTCAGGCCCATCTGAAATGACGTATGAGGAGTCTGTGGCTGCGCTAAATCGAGCTAAACAAAGCAGCACTAAACGTCTAGAACCCCCTCGAACTCATTCAACGGTCGACGTTGAGTATGAGAGGCTCGGGGGCAATTCGCCGCATTTCTGAAAGACGTGCTCGTAGGACATTGTCTGCAGATGACATTCGTGAAGCCGGGCGAATGCAAAAGCAAATCCAATGTCACCTGCACAAGCTAGACAGGGAGGCAATGGCGCGCCTTCTGTTCCGAACATGAGCCGAGAAAGCCGCTGTCAAGAATTTGGGGTATTGTCCGTAGCTTAAAAACCCCGCCGACCCAATTCCATCCCTTCAGTTCAGTTGCTCTGTCCTGTAACAGCAGCGAGTTGGACATGGCGGAGGCTTTCTGCTCTAAGATCACAGCAGTAGCGGCGCCAGCAACTTTGCTTCGTGTAGCACGACAGGTCTCAACGACGCCGAGCACCACAGGGGCAGATGAACCTTTTTCGATCAAGGAGCTGCTTGGTGCTTTCGCACTGGTGAATAAGGCGTCATCTCCTGGAACCGACTGTGTTAGCTACGCCGAGTTAAATCATTTAGGCGACGAGGCGAAGATGCGCCTACTTGCCATATTCAACGCCAGCTGGGGGGAGTGGGCGTCTCTAACCTTGCTGGAAACGAGCTCGTGTCATTCCTATTCTCAAGCCTGGCAAGTTTCCAATTGTCCTCAACTCCTATCGTCCCAGTGCTCTTCTCAGTTGCGTAGGAAAACCTATGGAGAAGATGGTATGGATATGCCTGGACTGGAATGCATAGCCTTCACAAATGTCAGGGTTTAGAAAGGGACGCAGCAGCACAATGTTATTAGTCTGATTAACTACGTAAAACTCAACAAAGCTGCTGGCAAGATCACTATCGGCGTATTCGTCGACATCAAGGGAGCGTTCAATAACGCGGCTCACGAGTCCATCTTATACGCCCTGTAGTCTGTTGGAGTAGGCGGTCGTATGTACCGATGGATATCGGAATACCTCACAAATCGGTCAGTCTACATGTCCACAAAAGAAGGTGACGCAGCCCCGCACACAATGCATCGAGGGGTTCCCCAGGGTGGTGCTCTAAGTCTCACCTTATTCAACATCTCTCTCATTGGACTAGAGAAGTGCATCCCCGCATTGGTTGAAGGCTCTCTATATGCAGATAACATTTGTATATGGAGCAGTGGTCGCAACAGACGTGTCCTACGAGCAAGATTACAGAAAGCTCTCAATTGTGTCGAAAAATTCTTACTCGAACGAGATCTAACGATGTCGCCAGAAAAATGGGCCGCCGTTGCTCTCACGAGACGTGCCCTCTCGCGCTATACGTTGAAGGTAGCAGATTCTCCCATTCGGTATGTGACAAGTCATAAGTTTCTGGGATGACAATCGAGCGGGTAATGACGTGGAAGCCCCACGTTCGGATATTAAAGGAAAAACTTTCGTCGTACGCGAGCATCTTCCGCTTGCTATCAAGCAACACCGGTGGCTGCTCTGTTAATGCCCTGCTGCTAACGTATACGGCTCTCTGCGAAGGTCTTGTACGTTACAGCCTTCCTGCGTTACATGGCATTTCCCGAACCATTATACAAGCACTGACTGGAGCTCAAGCAAAAGCCATGAGGGTGTGCCTTGGCCCACCGAAAAATACATAAAGCATCGGAACCTTTGCCAAAAGCAGACGCCTATCAGTTCCCATGCTTCTGCAGCAGGAGTTTCTTTGAGTCTACTCGCGCTATGCCACCGGAGTGCCGGGTCAACCGCTTGCTTCAGACAGCGGTCCTGTGGTGCGGAGCTTGCTCCTGCTGCATTATCAAAGCGCATCAATACCAACGGAGCCATCGTGCAAAATTCCATGAGTGGTCAATAGCCACTTTCGCCCCTGGGTTCAAGAACAAGAGACGTACACCCAGACCAGCATCAACGTATTTCACTCAACAGCACTTGGAAAACAGCTACAGAGCTCACCGTGATATTGACATTGCTCGGCCCCTCACGGGTCTCCTCAAAAAGAACGCGGCTTTTTCCTGGGGTGCGGACCAAGCACATTCCTTTGCGTCGATGATTTCCGCTCTCACGTCGCCACCAGTGCTGGCTCATTTTGACCCCATCGCCCCAACCAAGCTTCGCACTGACGCAAGTGGCCACGGCATTGGGGCTATACTCGCTCAGGTACAGAATGGCACAAACCGTGTGATAGCTTATGCTAGCCGCCTGCTGTCACAATCGCAAAATAATTATTCTATTACCGAGCGGGATTACCGTGTGGGCATTATCGAAGAATTTTCTGTTTCTAATGCTAACTTTGAAGTTCTAAGCGTGCGTAGCCGATGTAATATTTTTTGTGTTGCTTACCGCCCACCTGACGCCGATATTCACACTTATCTCGGTTTTCTTGAAGAATATTTTTGACTTCATTCGTGCCAATAAATATATCCTTTTCCTTGCCGGTGATTTTCATATAGACATGTTAAAAACTTCAAGGGCTAAGACTGAACTGTCAGAATTACTGCAATCAAATGGATTTGTAAACACTATCGTGAATTCTACCCGCATTACTCATTCATCCAATACCCTTATCGATCTTTTCATCACTAACACTGACAAAAAGATTCTTTGTAGTGGTTCGATTGCAAGCGAGCTAAGTGACCATCATCCCATCTTTACTATCATCGAAAATGAAGTGACAGCTAAGCAAGATACTGAGCCACCGTGATATTGATCACGGTGGCTCGGACATAAATAGTGTATCTCGGTTCACGGTTTCCAAGACATAAATAGTGTATCTCTAGACGCCTTCCGTAGCGACGTCGAAGCTCATGATTGGCGCGTAGTTCTCAGACAACATGACTCAAATTTCATGTATGAGACCTTTATTGCTGAACTAAAAACGATGTACAATAAACATTTCCCATATGTTTTCGGACATGCAAGTAAGAAATCGCGAAAACCGTGGCTAACGAAATTACCTTCGCAGTCAAATCAAGTTGAAAAACAATCTCTATTGGGATTTCATCAAGACCAGAAACCCTGAATCAAGGAAGAATTTCAAATCATTCTGAAATCGCTTGAATGCTGTGCTAAAAAAAGCAAAGGAAGAATACTTTTTCAAGCATTTCTCTGTAGAGGCAAACACTGATCTGCTGTGGAAACGACTAAACAACATAATTCATCCTAAGACAGACCATGCAATTTCAAGCCTGTGTGTAAACGGTCTGAAGAAGGTCGGTTCAGATTTATCAAATGCACTCAATGATCATTTCATTGCGGTAGGCCAGCCTAACGCATATAACGTTAAACCATATTCTATTCATGGCACCAGTGCATTTCATTCCAGCATGGTGTTCTTCTCCACAACGGAGAGTGAAGTTATCGAAATATTCAAGTGCTTAAAAACTTCAAGATCACTTGATGCTAACGACATGCAAATTCGCCCTATAAAGCACATCATTGACATCATGGCTCCTGTTCTGACGACACTGTACAATTTAGTGTTTGAAAGCAGCTGTTTTCCGGAAACAATGCAAATCGCAAGGGTAGTTGCCATTCACAAAGGGGGCGACAAAAATGACGTGGGGAACTTTAGACCTATTTCTATACTCCCAGTCTTATGAAAAGGCATGGAAAAGATTATGCACGCACGACTTTTTTCGCTTTCTGAACAAACACTCTCTCATTTTATTGACCCAGTACGGTTTCTTGAAAGGGAAATCCACAGAACAAGCACTACTAGCTCAAAAATAATTCATAATAGATGCGTTTGAAGACAAAAATATAGTACTGGGTGTATATCTTGACTTCTCAAAAGCTTTCGACTGTGTGCAACATCATCTACTACTGTATAAGCTAGAGCACTATGGCGTACGTGGCAGGTCCAATGACCTTCTTCGTTCATACCTCCAGCATAGAAGTCAGTTTGTCACGAATGCCACTTTTAATTCAAACACAAAACGCCTTAAGTCAGGGGTGCCACAAGGCAGTATACTCGGCCCGCTTTTATTCATCGTCTACATAAACGACATTTTCTCATCTGCTACTAATTGTAAATGGGTAGGTTACGCCGATGACACAGCCATTTTTTCAGCGGAGTAAAGCCGGATGGGTTGGTATCCTTAGCCAATGACGTGCTTGCTGATGTATTTGCGTAGTCAAAAAGAAATGCCTTGAAAATTAACACAAAAAAGACACAAGCTATACTTTTCCGCACTCGACATACAGTGATTGAACCAATCAAAAAACTTGTACCTTGACAATGACATAATTAGCACTGTTAACGAGTCTGCATTTGGCTTGCTCATTCTCTTTTCCGAATACTGTTTGGTTGTTTTTCATATAAGTGATTGTGCTATGCGTTCAAAATAATTTCCTCACCTATTGCGCTTATCATCTTGCTGCACATAAACCAAAGCCTCTATATTGTGCATGCTAAAGAAAACTGTTCACTACTTGGATACTCATCTCTATTTGGATTCCAATCAAATGATTGTCACGTTTATATCATTTATCTGTGATTATAATGCGTTTTTGTTCTCCTGTTGTACTTTCCTTGGCTTCGTAGTTTTTTGTTGGCGTAATTATGAACTCATGTTGTATAGTTTACATTACTTTCTATTGCGACTTGTTTTTTTCTTTCCTATTACCCCCTTTTTCCTTCGTATTAGTCGCATAAATGTGCATCACTATGTATAATGATTCATTAAGAAACACATACTTTGATGTTTTTGTCTAGTTTCTGCTATATATTTTGCCACTTCCTGCCACTGTGCAATGAGTCCAAAGTGTGTTATTTCCAGCACAGCCATTCCTTGTATTTGGCTCATTTCACTGCTGGACTCTGTAGAGGGCCGGAGCTTTGTCAAGTCGCAGTACTGCGGCTTTTTTTTTCCGTTACCCCCATATTTCTCAGTGAGAAATAAAAGTTGATTGATTGATTGAATGTCTAGCTCTCGTCTGGGCCGTCGCTAAATTTCGACCGTACCTATACGGGCGCCCGTTCGCAGTCATCACAGACCATCATGCTGTGTGCTGGCTGTCCACACTTAAGGACCCTACTGGAAGACTCGGCCGTTGGGCATTACGATTGCAAGAGTACACGTTCTCAGTGGTGTACAAATCTGGGATGTTGCACAGCGATGCCGACTGCTTATCCCGGCACCCTGTTGATCCACCAACCTGCACCGACTTGGAAGCCGATGCCTCCATCTTCGCCATCACGGACTCTCTACACGTAGCGGATGAACAACGGTGAGATCCTGCATTACTCGTGATCATTGACCGCCTTCAAGCAGGCAATGCCGACCGTTCGCTCAGCATGTTCTTCCTGCAAGACAACTTTTGTACCACCGAAACTTACACCCAAAGGGCGCAGAACTTTTACTTGTCGTTCCACATCATCTGCACAAGGACGTCCTTCAACAATTTCACGACGCCCCCACTTCTGGACATTTAGGCGTCTACCGAACCTACGACCGTGTTCGACGACGGTTTTTCTGGAAGGGCCTTTATCGTTCCGTTCGCCGCTACGTTGCAGCTTGCGACCTCTGCCAGCGCCGAAAGAAACCGACGATTGCCCCTGCCGGTCGCCTCCAGCCTATTGAAGTACCAGCCGAGCCGTTCTATCGAGTGGGATTGGACTTGCTAGATCCCTTCCCAACTTCGACAGCCGGAAATAAATGGGTTGCGGTAGCCACGCATTACGCCACTCGGTATACAATCACTCGAGCGCTACCGACCAGCTGCGCGACTGACGTGGCCGATTTCCTCCTATATGGCATCATTCTCCAGCATGGTGCTCCTTGTCACCTACTCACAGATCGTGGTCGCTGCTTTCTCTCTCGTGTCGTTGACGACCTACTGCGATCTTGTGCTACTCG
>JALIZH010013724.1:0-166664 GCA_030522465.1 Rhipicephalus appendiculatus | reverse complement strand
GTGCTACAACCTACAGTTATGGCCAAACACTGGCTGAAATACAGGCCGACTTGGTCGTCTGTGATTGTGCTTGTGTGCAGACGTGCATTGACAAGCTTTTCCGGCCACTGGGCCAATAAAGGTGCTTTTTTTCTGGTGAATCCTTTATTTCAGACTCTTGATTATTCGGACTTTTTGGTGGTTCCCGCCGAGTTTGAATAAACAGTTGGTGACTGTATATGTGAGCTATGTCTGTGTATGAGCATAGGCCAAATTCCGCATAGAGCTCTTTGACGCGAGCAACGCTCGCTTGCTTCACACTCGGCAGCTGTCGCACTGCAGGCTTCCTTCATTAACGTTATGTGGCTTTGATAGGTCTTGTGGTGGAGCCCTCGATACACAATGTTCATCACGGCGAAGAAGTCCAACAGAGCCGTTGCTCCCTTGCCGGTGCTATTGATGGCCTTCATGGCACGCAGATTCAATTCGAATGGCCTTATGTTGGCGTCGGTCTCGTTGGCTACACGTGGGGATGAAAACCGCTCTTCGCGAAAGTCACAACTGCTGCACGTGACAACGAGCTTCGAACACAGCCTGTACTCTTTCTTTGCACTCGAAAAAGTCGCGCTTTTTTCACCGCACTCGGGGCAGGCGACAAGCCGAAATAACGAGTCTATCACCGCCAGGTCTACAATGCCAAATTCTGCCCCGTTTTCTTTTCAGTCATCCTCCAGATCAGCATCTAGTAGTTTGAACTTGTGTTCCGTCGCACGCTGCTATACGAGGGATGCCTTCAAGCTCGCCGCATTCCTGGCTCACATCAGACTCGTTCCACGGAATAAAATGCTGTGTCAGCACGGTCTTGTATGTTGCTGGAAGTGCCAGATGATCCGACAATCTGACAATCTGAGGAGGTGCTGCTGCTGAGCGCTGGAGAATGCACCGTTTCGGGCACAACAGGTGCCTGCGGCTGTGCGCCGTCATCGGAATGCACTGCTTCGGCCGCATCAGGCGAACTCGGTCGCACATTGTCGGCTTTCTTTGTTGACCTAGTTATCATGGTAAATAATGTCACACTAAGTTATCACGATAAACCAACTCCGCCACCTTGGTGAAGCCTGGCTTATTCGCCATTGTTAGGAATATTCCCATTCCGGGGAAGTACACGTCATTTGCGTCACCTGCTTGTGGACAACTCAGCCAATTGACCACGTGAGTGTGGCATTGTTTGAAATCCCTACTGTTACCGAGAGGCACGATTTTATTGGCTACTTCTTCCAATAGTGGATTGTACTCGTTGGCCAACTCAATCACTTCCGAGCTGTAGTTTCCCTCATTTACTGGCTGATATATGCACTCGTGCAGCTCCATATCAATGGCGTCCTCGATGAGGCGCTGTTCCTGTTCCGGTGGAAGTTGTTGGATCGAGGACATTTTTTGTTGTCTGTATGTCTCCCTGCGATTGAGAAGAAAAAGGATGTTAGCACATATTAAGAACAAGCATAGTGTTTTTTTTTTACGAAAACTAAGCAATCTCTATCGCTTCTGTAAGGAATAAATAGACTGAAACACACAAAAATAAGACATATGACAGTGGTGAAAATTGAGAAAGCAAGACATCATTTTTTTATTGAGACCAAATTGCTTGGTTGTAGATCTTTTTTTGATGCATCACTCCAGCGCCTGCTCGAGTTTGTCGTAGTCTTGTTCGCCATCGGACGAGTCCTGTACCAAAAAAGTGCCACTCTCAAAAAGGGAAGACGTAGAGTCTTCAATAATATTGACCGCCGGTTCTCCTGGTTTGCACTTGATGCGCTTGATGTGCTTGATGCGCTTGCCGTACGCTTGGCGCTCATAAGCTTAGGCTTGTTGCATCGGTTGCGTAGCGTGAGCAGCAAGCAGACGTACAAATTGTGCGAGACGAGAGCTGGCGACCGACAAACAACAAACGGATGCAGGCAACGTTGGCCGCATCAGCAAATGGGAAGTGAGAGACAGGGGGGCTTCCTGGACTTTTTGGCCACCATTCTGGGACCCGTGTCCCTCCTTAAATATGAGAAAACGCGGCAGCTTACGCCTGTTCCCCACGCACGCCAGCATCACCATGACCCTGGTCGTCTAACAGTATTTATTTACAGAATACCTGCGTTGCCTCGAAGGCGTTATCGCAGGGGAGACATGTGTAGGATCATATGTTACATGTTTTACAGTGAAAAGCAACAAAAATATATGAAACGAGGTTAACATCAAGATAAACAAGGTTGGCATGTTCAAATGTAACAGAAAGTTTAGTGAAAATAAAACATAGCAACAAAATTTATTTAAAAGATGTGTTCAACTGACTTGAAAAAGTGGATAGAAGCAAACCCAGGGCATTTTCTTTAATGCTCTTTTCTACACTCGCGTTGGAAACATTAATTACACAATATTTTAAAAGAGGCTCCTGATTAATAATTTGTTGCAGCAAGATAAAAAACGTTAATGTTATATATGGTGAACAGCCACCAAAAGCAAATGAAATATAAATCGTTCATATTCAAACGTCGTTACAGAAACGTAATCTCCATGTACAATATAATTATATAATCAAGCTGCTGCACACCATACTTGATGCTATTCCAGATAAAAGGTTTCACCCTTCGTCGTGAAATAGAAAATACGCTTAAAATAACACCCAGTGACAGAAAAAGACCGCACTCGGAAACAATGCCACAGGAATAGGAGTGTGAAAAGGCCAGCAAAAGGCAAAAATCTACATGTTCTTGTGCAAAAACAGCAAGTTGTCCAGGCTCTCCGGCTTCAAGCAGTTCCTCCTGTCTTGTAGTACATACCCAGCTGCACTAAAATTGCGTTCGCTGCTGGCGCTCGTGGATGGAATGCAAAGTACTTTGTTTTGCAAGAAATGAAAGCCCACGGTATTTCCTACGCTGGGCTTCCCACCATTCAAGCAGTTTCTCAATGTCCTCACACGAGTCGCTGTCCTGAAGGTAACTGTGAAGCTTACTGCTTGGCTGGTTGAGTTTCCGCAGCAACTCGTTTTCTCTGCCCGAAATCCCCATCGTCCACACTCCACAACATGTCAACCTCGCTTGCGTCCATGGACGTGCACTCGAGAGCTCTGTCTTCTTAAAACTTTTCCTGTCGACTTCGTCAGAGATCTCTTTCCAGGCTTCCATGATCCATGCGCACAGCATTTCCATAGGCGGCCTCCTAATCTTACCACCTGGAGTCAGCCTGATGTTGTCCACCAGCCATCCAGTTTGCGTACAGTCCTTCGAACATCATTGTCCTTGAAAGGCTGATTCGAAGGACACGTCCAAAGGCTGCAGTACTGAAGTGAGGCCGCCTGGAATCGCTGCAATGCCTGTTTGCAGCTCCTTTAACTTATCTTGTACGCGGTTTATGAGGTGCCCGTGAGAACTGTCCAGAACAATATAGATGGGTATAACAGACCATCCGGCTGCCAACCACAACCCAACATCAGTTCCGCGGTCATCCAGCCTTTTTCCTGGGCCCTGACATGGATGTCTCAAGGAAAATTTCCATTTGGGATAGGTTTTAAAAAACGCAGTTTGCGCCCATCCACTGTCGCTGCCAGCATTACAATGCATCTTTGCTTTTCAGCGCCAGATGTTCTGATGATGATGCTCCGTGCACCTTTTTCCTCCACTGTTGTGTTCCGCGGCATATCGAAGCAGAGGGGGGTCTGATCAGCATTCCCAATCTGAGACAGAATGAAATTTTTCTGCTGCCGGAGCTGTATAATGAAACGGTGGAAGTCCACCAATTTTTCTTCGTATGCCGAAGGCAAGCGCTGGGACGACGTGGTCCGCATTTGCAGTGTGAGGCCATGGCGCTGCATGGAGCGAGTTGTCCACCTGGAGCTTGCTGTGAACTCTTTCGCTTTGATGCCCTTCACTTGGGCAATTCTGTGCGCCTCAGTCTGCACAATGTCCACACATCACAGCTGTCTTGTCGGAGCTCCCGTATGTGCCGGACCAGTTGTTTTTCAACTTGAGGATACTTGCTTGGTCTTTGCACCGTGGAAGACCCGTCGTGTCTTGTTGGTGGCCTTAGTTTGTCTTCTTATTCTCTCCAGTACCAAATGCTAGTTTCTCCAACACCGAAATGCCGGCTTGCAGCACGGTTGCAGTGCTCCAGTGCATACTGCACTACCTTCAGTTTGAATCCAGCCGTATACCTTGCGTACTTTCCCATCGTGGAACCAAAATAGAACACACGACCACAACATACACACACCACTTGCAAAATGACGTTTCTTCTTTCGCTAATGATGGTGATGGTGATGGTGATTGAGCCAATCGGGCCCCTGCCGTTGTACACATGACCTCGGAGAGCCTTGCAGTGCGGCAATTTAGGGGGTATCGGTAGTTGATGGAGGCCACACGTCTCCAAGTCGACACTTTGGACCTGATGGTTTTCCTGAAAATGCACTTGCATGCTTTTAAAAAGCTTCGGGTTCACATTCGGCCCGTCCATAGATATCTGAAGAATCTTGCCAAGTGGCAAAGGCTCCAAAGCCTTCAGAAGTACCTCCTGCATATCGTCTGCCTTGGTGTGCCCCATGAAAGCGGAGGTGTAATACCTAGTGACCACCTTCTGTGAGGAGTCCCAATACCGTACATGCACGTCCATTAGCTTCTCTTGCAGGAAGTCATTCATTGACTTGTCAAAAAGCATGACGTAATAGTCGGACTTCTGTACCTCTTGCAAGCACGACAAGAAAAATGGCCGGAGTCCATGGCACGCAACATATGCACATTTTTTCTCGCCGCAAAAAAATGATTAGGCCACCTCACTGTCAGGAACCATCCGTTTGAACAAGTCGCCAGTTTGTGCCGACGATCTGTACGAGCAGTGGGAGGTAATCACTTTCATTGTCCACAGAATTTCCGCATCGGTAACCACCTCGTGCGAGTTGCAGGCGCTGCTTAGGTCGGTTGCTTGGGATGGAGCCGGGCTAGTGGACCGCTTACTTGAGCTTGCCATCAGGTAGGTCTGCATTGAGTTTCCAGCTGCCATTTTCATTATTCCACCGTGCTTTGTACTTTTTGCGTGGCCCATAGAAGCGATGTCGCTCTTTTTGCACAATGTGCATTTTGCACGGCGGGGGTCAGATGTATCCGGCACAATCGAATGCTTATAATCATCGTTGCTGAGCCAAGCGCTCTGGCACTTAGATTTCCCAGGCATTACTCCAAATTATGCCACCTGCATGCACGATCATGCGATCACAACGCGCACTGCAACTGACACGTAGAAAACAAAACACCACCGGAGCAAGCACTGACAAGGTACACAGCACACAATGTGGCCAACAGATGATGCTGAGGTGGCTGAGGCTTGTGAGAGTGTGCTGTATTTTTTTTCATATCGGGTAGCTGAGGGGTACCACTAAAAGCAAAGCCACAAGAACACCTTTCAAACACTAGTAAAGTCTACTGCAAAGCGCATTCGTGCCAATTTCCTTTTTTCCGGAGAGCTCAAAATGCTGTAGCCTCATTGTGGCCATCAGGCTAATGGCTTCTGGACAACCGAAGCCAAAACAAGCCAGATAAAAAAGTAAATGGCACTGCGAATGTGCGCATGCCTTGATTTCTCCAATCTACATAGTGCAGGTCGTTTGACCGTCTCTGACTTCGCAATCGTGGTGTCGTGGAATGCGGTATGCAATGTAGTTTGCCCGGGACCACGCTCAACTGCCATGAATTGCGAGTTGTACAATGGGACTCTGGGAAAATTCCCCAAATTCGAGGGTTTTCAAGGACTGAAATGAAATTCCAGGACTTTCAAGGCCTTGAAAACGAAATTTTCAATTTCAAGTGTTTTCAAGGATTTCAAGAACCCGTCTCTCATCGTCCAAGCCTTGCAGTTGGACACATAACTCGCTTGGAGTTTTTGTTTCCCTTTAAAGCATTGTGGTGACACACCTTTGCCGATCATGAGGGCCGGCACCTTTTCCGACCCATCCATGTTTGCACAAAGCAACACAGTCACACGGACCTGCTTACCACTTTGGCAGCGGTCACCTCTGAGTGCCAAGGTTTTCTGCGGCAGCATCCGGTGAAACAGGGCTGTCTCATCTGCATTAAATGAATCCCTGGCACTGTATTTTTCAAGCAGCTGTCCAATGTTTTTCTCTACCCACGGCACTGTAGCTTCGCGGTCGACAAACTGCGCTTCCCCGCTGTCCGCCTTGCCGATGATGTCGTGGTGCTCCTTGAAGCGCTGCAGCCAGCCGACACTCACCACAGAATTGTCGTGCCTCATGATGCACGTGAAGTCCCTCGCTTTACGCTGCAAAAGTGCTCCACTCACTGGAGTGCCGCTTGCTCTTACTTCCAAAAACCACTTGAAGACTGCGTTCTCTACAGCTTCAAAGGTGGGGGCTCGCAGCTTCTTTCTGTCACCTTTGATGCCACGTGCGACAGCACCACTGACAGCATCTTTGTTGCTCAAAATCGTCTACAGCATGCTCAATGCTATGCCGAAATCTTCGACCACTTTTTGTTCTTGACACTGCACTCGGTGGCTTTCAGCATAGCCGCGTTCTGCTCGATTGTGTAGATATCGTTGTGCACTTTCATTTGCCGTTGCTGTCGTGCATCACCTGTCTAGCGGGGGAACCGAAGAGACGCTGTTATTCTTGATGCACATGCAGCGAACCACAAGCAACAATAAAGCCACAGTTGCCGTTGCAATGCGCAGCAGAAGAGTGGGTGGGTCCACGAGTTTCAGAGGAACGGGGAGGCAGGGAGACTGAGCTCTCGACACTGCACTGGGCTTGAGTTGTCAGTTGCGGGCGTGTCATTCTTTTTCTTGTCATTGTGTGTTAGATTTCCCTTCATCAGAGTTTCTGCAATGTCTTGCTTGAACTTAAGCAGGGAAGGCACTTCCTTTTTTAGATGCGAAGCATCTTATGAACGAGGCCTGTCCCCCCCCATCGCACCATTGTCTGCGGTGGCCAGATGACGATGACGCTGCCATCACGGCACAACACGTGCAAGGTAACGATTATACTAGGCTTGTGCGAATATTCGAACGAATATTACAGTATTCGAATTCGCTTCGATTCGAATTTAAATTATTGAAAATTTCTCGAAATGAACGAATAGGTGTAGTATATTAGTCCGCATTTAACCCCTTGTAAAGGTGGCTTCACTGCAGTGGAGGGATCGTAAGCCGTGAAAACACTTGTCCAGGGGAAATCCGCCCTGCCGTGAAGCCCCACTTCAAGGTTAAGTGAACCCTTACATTGATTCATCATTTTTTAAGTTATAGTGTAGTAAATTTTAAAACCTAACATTAACATATTTCACAGGTTATCATTAACATATTTACAGGTTATCACTTGCATTCTACTGAAATCAAATCCTGCTACTATTCAAAGTTGTTTCCATTTCCCTTGAACCAAAAAGAATGGCATTTGGACAGGTCTTGTTTCAATTTAAAAAAATATCGTGCAGGTTTGTTGGGTCATGATAAATATGCCCATTTTTCTTTATAATGTGTGATATACATCATTCGAATTCGATTCGAAATTATTCGAACCTAACCACTATTCGCGTCGAATTCACTTCGAACCTAAAATTCACTATTCGCACAAGCCTACATTACACGCCATGACAATGATGATGACACTGATGACGAATGAAGATAAGCGCGTTCCAGACCACACATTCTCTTTCTGCCATCACGGCACAGCACATGGAATGTACCCACTATATGTCATAATGATGACGATGACGCTGATGGCGATGAAGAATAAGCGCATTCCACACCACACATTCTCTTTCTGCCCTGGATGAAAACGATCGTGAACGCGCTCTCGCCCGCGAAAGGCAAAACGGCAATGCCAACAACAAGCTGCTACCCCGGAGTTGAGGACGCGGGAAGCGGCGGCTCAACGGCAAAAACACATTGTATAAACTGTACACACGTGTTGTCACTCATTTACATGCGCGAGTGGGCAATGTAACGGGTGATTTACAGTAAGAACTATCCCCAGTGCTTCGCCCACTCGTCATGATTCACTTCGTGGAAATGCCAGATTTTTGGTATGCCCATGGCATGACTGTCGCGTTGGTACTCAATCCATGCATTGCACACGGCAAGGTCTGGAAATTGAGTGAAGAACCTCACCGTCCATTTTCTTGTTCTGACTTGTTTGATTTTCTTGTTTTATCTATTGACTGTCCTTTTGTGAACGATTGTCCTTTTATGAACATTTTTCAGAGGCTATGGCTTTCTGCTGCAGGTGCAGTTCATTTAGTATTGCTGCATCTGCTCTCCCTTTGTCTTCGTTGAACCTTGTGTCTGCTTCAGCCACAGCAGCTTCCACGGTGAAAAGTGAGGCGCATTTGTTCTTTACACGAGCGACCAAATGACAGAGTGCAGGCTCTCGTTCGGGTTTTGGGTTTTACCCAGCTGACAACGCTCCAGCAATTTTTTGTTGGAGAGGTGCGTGTACACAGGACGCAAGGCATCAACAACATGCTCCAGCAGGTTGTAACATGGCTTTGGAGGAGTCTCCTGCTTGGCAACAGCCCTATTATATTTACACTATACTCCATTTCATACATCAGGTGCAACGCTGTGGAGGCTACACAAGTACATTGCAGTCCACTTATAACGATATTGAGAAAAACGAAAAATATGATCGTTATAACCAGTGATCGCTATATTTGAACTGCCGTTAAAAAAAAAATTGCCGAGCGTACTTTTGCAGCTCCGATCCCGAATTTACCACTTGCACTAAAGAATAGATGTTCTAGAAAGCAGGACGTCAAAAAACAGAGCTTTATTTTAAGCTCCAACGAGAGTGTCAAGATTTAGGCGCACCTAAATAGTCCGATATTTTCGCCTGCTTTCGCGGCAGTCGCAGCTTCACGGCTGCGGCGTGCATGGCTTCCAGCTGCTGCGCGAACACTTCTGGCAGTCCTTTAGAGTGCATAAATTCAATCAGCGAGTCGATCGACGACAGTTCACTTTCCGTGGACATGGAGGTCGGGGCCAAAGTGCCACTGCCAGCCTCGTTGTCACTGTCGCTACTGCCGTCGCTCAACGCTGTCGTCTGCCGCGACAACACATCCCCGACGATCGCCTTGTCGGTGACTTCTTCGCAGGAACGATGCAGCACAATCTGCCGTCAAAAACTCGTCTATCGACACAGCACTTGTGTTACAACCAGCGACGTGGGCCCAGAGCTCGGCCAGGTCGGCGGCTTCAGCTGTGTCGGTCGCACTATCAGCAGGCGGGGAATTTTCGTCCTGGTGCACGAAGCACGCCTTCTTGAAACAGTTGCTGATCGTGGGCTGATTACCTCGTACCAAGCCCCATTCACGAAGCGCACGGCCTTCAGAAGGCTGATCTTCAACTCTGCGTCGGCCGACGTGCCAGGAGCTGAGCGGTCAATGACCAATATCAGCCACTCCAGCACGCGCCGCTGATACAAGGCTTTAAAGTTATCTATGATACCAGCATCCAACGGCTGCAGACCTGCCGTCGTATTCGGAGGCAGAAACATCAGTTCGATAGATGTTAGCTTGGGGCTGACCGCGTGTGTGCTACAGTTGTCAAGTAGCAATACCACTTTTCTGCCTTGACCTTCTATTATCCCGTCCACCTCGAGCAGCCATTCCTCAAACAGTCGACGGGTCATCCACGTCTTCTTGTTGCTGCCGGACCGGGATATGCTGGTTTTTAAAGCATGTCGGTTTCTTTGATCGACCCGATCACGAAGGGCTTGAGGCGGTGGCCCCGTCCATGTTGGCGCACAGCAACACTGTCACCCTCAGCTTGGAATGCTTCCCACCGGGGCATGGGTGCCTTTTAGTGTGCGGGTTTCTGACATCATTTGAAAAAAAAAAAAAAAGAGCGGTCTCGTCGCAGTTGTACACGTCCTTGTCTGCATAGCGCTCCAGGACGCCGGGCAGCTTTTCCAGTAGCCACTCCTGTTTTGCCTGGGAATCCTAACGACGCCGCTTCTCCTACCACGCTTTTTAAAATCCAATGCCGTGTGGATCTTTAAAATGCTGTATCCAGCCTCCTTCAGGCTCAAAATCCGGTCATCCGAGAAGAAAGGTGAAATTTTTAGCCTTTGCAGCAAGTATTGGCCCACTGATGGGCACGTTACGGGTACGAGTGGTCAGAAACCAATTGTACAGCGCCTCTTCGTCGTTGGCGTACAGAGGCTCCCTAACCCTTTTCCGCTGGTCGGCGTGGCCGCTCGTTCTGGCCTTGGCAATCGCTGTGCTCCCAGTTTTCAAAATGGTGGATATTGTCAACTGGGCAAGCTCGTACTTCTTCACGAGGGCGCTCACCTTGAAGCCGCGCTGAGAATCCTGCAATATTTGCAACTTTGCGTCAAGTGACACAGCTTTGCGCTTGACCGGCGCCATCTTCAAGGATGTCCGCTGATTTCGTGAGGGGCTACTTGCTTTGGCTGCTTCGGCCGCCGCTCGCATAAAGAGACTGAGTGAAGGACGGGCGGCACCATCGTGCCAACTTGCTTTCCGCCTTTTTTTTTTTTTTCTTTCTCTCCTTTTGGTGCGATTGTGGACCACGCGTGAAGTGGCTCGCGCCATCTTGTGGCTCGCTGCACAAGCTCGCGATGGCACTCGGCGCGTGGGCTGTGCGGGCGGGACACGCAGCGCGGAAATGGCGGCAGATACGAACTTTCGTAGGGAAACGTTTCGCCCCGTCTCGGCATCGTTCATTTCAGGGGAACTTGGAAACGCAAATGTAACGATTATTATACACAGAAAATGCCGCCCAGACGGCAAATTTTGATCGTTATATCCGATATGCGGCCAATAACATATCCTTATATATGGTTTTTTTCCTCATAGACTTAATGCATAAAATGACACACTTGACTCGACCCATCGTTATAACCGATATATCGTTATATGTGGTATCTTTATAAGTGGACTGCACTGTAGTCCGTAAAAAAGAGAGGGAACGGGGTGTATCACTCCGCGCTGTTCCGTGGCCGAGCGGTTTAACGCGTCGGTTTGGAGAGATGACAACGAGGTGTAGAGTGCATGAGTTTGATACCCATGCTGATCAGCTCTTTTTTTTTTTTACACAACATCTTTCATGAGTTCAATGCCTAATCTAGTTTTGTTCCCGTTAACACAGGGTGCATTTTGAAATGAACTGCGCTTATCCGTTGATTTGATGCATACCGTGTTCATGTTGAGTGCACCGGAACCCTCCAAACTCGTACCGATGATTGACCAGCAATAGATATTTTGTCGCGATTATTCAGCATTGTCATCTCACCTTGTTGATTCACCGTTACCTCGGTACCTTTTTATTTCATTGGCTTGTTACCACACTGCTCCACCCACGGCGGTAACAACAGACGTTCGTTTGAAATGTTCGTTTTCGTTGTTGTCGAGGAGATTCGCTCCTTTCTGGCCTCTCTTAAAACGCGGCATGTTATTGATTATACCGTGCCGCCCATGGTGCAGCGGGTTCAGTTTTCACCAAAACAGTGCGGGACCGACTTTGGCACTGCTACGTGGCATAGCCCGAAGCACATTTTTTACTAAACAAAAAGTTCAGAATGATTTCTATAACCTCTTTCCTGACCTCTTTTCCCTATGTCAAGAAAATGGCTACGGTATTGGTTCAAGCAGTGGCAAGAATAGTAATACTTCGAGTGTTGGAGGTTTGTTGGCAATCGTAAATGCGGACTGCATGCAATACACCAATATTACAACAGGAGGCCTGCTTTTGGGGTCTGAAAAAACGAAAACTGTATGGAAAGTGCATCTCAGATTGATGCTCTGGTGATGTAGCGTGAACATGCAAGATAGAAAGGTGTCCACACTCCAGTTCGGCCGCTTGACCCTCGGAAAGGAAGCCGCCACTGAGGTTACACATTCCTGGGAAGTCAAACAAGTTCTTCAATGCCACTTAAATAATCATCACTGAAATCCGCACTCGACTCATCGGAGGAGGAGGAGTTGCACGAGTTGCAAATGCTGAAGACAACTGGCTTGATTTCATCATGGACAATCATGTCCCGTTCCCACGCTTCAGCCTCAACTTGCTCTACATGGGAACAGCAGTTCTGCCAGTTTTCCTGGCTTACAGATGCCAGTGCTTCCGGGAGGAGCTTCTCAACTTCAGCCAAAGTGAAACCCTTGTTATGTTTTGCAACGCACGCCTTCACCTTGCTCCAAACAAGTTCAATTGGGTTGAACTCGCAGTGGTAAGGTGGTGTACGAAGAACTTCGTGGCCATGGGCAGCCGCTAGAGTGTCGATCCGGTACACTGTGCTGGGTGTGTTCACCTTTCGCGAAAGTTCCAGCAGTTCAGCTCGCACCATGTTCTGCGACCACAGAACACCTTTCTTTGTGAGCCAAAGCTGAATATCAGCTTTGCGCGTAAACTTGGTGGGTGCTTTTTCAATAGCTACGCTGTGGTATGGAGCGTTGTCCATGACAACAATGCTATTGGCAAGAATGTTTGGCAAAAGCTTATCGGTGAGCCACTTCTCGAAGTACTTGCCATCCATCTCAGAGTGGTAGTCAGCGTTGTTCCCCTTGTTTGCTCGGAAATAATCAGCAGCTCCCGGTACGAAACCTGTTGCACTGCTCCCACCATGAACAAGGATCAAACGGGCCCCTTTGCCCGAGGGCACAGGCAATCCTGTGGTCAGACCTTTCAGGAAAGCATCATGAGATAACTTCACAGTCTTGTCCTGCCAAATGTATTCCTTGGTGTGCCCTGCGTTTACCCATGTTTCATCTAAGTAGATGATTGGACCTGCACAAAGCAAAACAAATGAGTGTACGAGTTAGTGCACGCAAGTAAACATACTCACTGTAGCAGCAAGAATATTAGAATAATCATAATCGCAAATATCGCAGTTAAACATGAGCCAAAAAAGAAGCATCAATACCGTTCACATGAATAATATACATTATTTCGTTATCACTTAATAAGCTGACAGCTCTGTCACAAACAACTGCGCTGAGACAATCGATGTAAAAAAAAAATGCCTCGGCGTTACTGCTCTCTTGTCCGGGCTTAAGTTTCACACACAGGGATTTCGGCAGTCACTTTAGATTAATGGTAAGTTTGGCTGTCGCACTTGCTTGATCGGAAGTCCCGATCATTTGCGGCAACTGCAAACCAAAATAGACAACATTCACAGCAGTGGTACCATGCCACAGCAATGATACAAGTTTTTGGTTTGGCTTATCACACCAAACGGCGCATAATTAGCAAATAACTCTGACTGATTACGGCAAATAATCCACCCAAACGTAGCACAAAACAAAAGAGTCGCAAAATGTGACCTCAGTGCAAACGTTCAACAGGGACAAGCACGTTGTTAAGCCGTTTTTTTCCCCAGCTTGTAATTCAGTTTTGCTATCTATTACGTTATGTCAGAGCACCCTAAACGGGCTGCGTAAGGAAATATGCGAAGAATGCTTCTCACCTGCCCTGTTTTCGGAATTCCTTGATCGCCCGCAGGTACCTTCGGCGCCAGGCAATAATGTCCCTGCGCTCGATCAGTGCAAGATTCCGTTTTCTTTTCTCAAAAGTGAAGCCGATGTCCTTCATTAACCTCCACAGGGTAGTTTTTGAGGCGTTCTCCAAGTCGTCAATCTTCGTTGACAGCTTTCAGCACACTGTCCAGTGTTGGCATCTCTCTCTTGGTGTACATGCTGTGCGCTTTCAGGCGGATGGCATGGATTGTGAAGCTGTCATGCTTGACGG
Organism: Rhipicephalus appendiculatus; assembly: GCA_030522465.1. Classification (NCBI taxonomy): domain Eukaryota; kingdom Metazoa; phylum Arthropoda; class Arachnida; order Ixodida; family Ixodidae; genus Rhipicephalus; species Rhipicephalus appendiculatus. Next base: position 152,924 of record JALIZH010013724.1, on the reverse strand, counting down.
TTCGCGAGCTTGAAATCTTGACGTCGCGCGGTCTTTTCTTCGGAGATAGCAAAGGCCTGCGTAGACGCTCCGCCTTGGTTTTCGCTACGGTACGGGGAGATACTTGGACATCCTCGCTCGCAGCACACAGCACTTCTCGGACGGACTTCTGCGGGAAACGTAACCTGGTATGGGCGTACACATTTGCAATGACCTGCTTGGCGTTCCTTGAGAACTTCGATGTACGTACCCTCGAAAAAATGTGTGCCGGCGAGGTGGTCGAGCTCGACGCGCTGGGTGCCATTCTCCCAAGAACAGGTTATCCGCAAAGAGTGAACACAGCGGCTCAGCCGCTCAGGTGGCCCAGGTTGTGCGCACAGCGAGAACCAGATAAGGAAAAAAACGGACAAACATAAAGTACAACTTGGCATGTTTTGATAGTTTCCCCAGTATAATACGAGTGTTTTTTGTTAAGCTGATGACAAATATTTATGCTTTAAGCTTGCCGGCAAAGGACTTGTCATGTTTTTCTTATTGCAAGCACCAAACTACTTTTTTGTCGCGAAAGCAGACACCGCAAACAAGAGCGCTAGCTTTGACAGCGTTGCACCTGATGTATGAAACGGAGTGTAGGTCTCTTCGCCACTTGGGCAATGCAAGTGCTTTGGGGTTGCATCAGTAGATGCTACATGATAAAGAGTTGCCCAAACAGCATTATGCATGGCTTGGATCTTTCCTTGAGTTTTCAAAAACCATCCATAATATGTAGTGAGCTTCGTGACCAGCTCACTCATGAGTTTTCCCTTACCACCAAGGCTTGGCTTTCCTTCAGCTGTTTGTTTTTTTAGGAGGTTTCGGAGAGCTATGCCCATGCGATTGTGCATATGGTTGGCACAGTCCTCCTTTTCTATTGGCACAAAGCCTTATACTTGTGCCTCCTGCAGGCTATTGAAGGCCCGGCTGTCTCCATGACATAACATGGTTGTGTAGCGGAGGCCATGCTCTTCCAATGAGCGGCCAAATAAAATTTGTGCCACTTTCACCTCCATTTGGCCTGGCTTACTGGAGGTGTTTTTCTAGCAACTGTGGCCAGCTAGCCACTCAGCATACCTTGGGTCATCCTCCTTCGACCCTAGCTGGCACCCCAAACAGAAGTTTGATAGCACGACAAAGTCAAGCACATACCCTGTGAATAGCTCGATAACTGTCCCAACACAAATATGGGATGAGTGGCCCCTGGTCAACCAAGTCCCATCAAAGGGAACAGCAATGTTTCCAGGATTTCCATAGTTTAGATCGGCATACAGTGTTCTGACGGTGCTCGCACAGTCGTCAATAACGCGCATGCCTCTCTGTGAAATATTCAGGGTGGAAAAGACATCATTCAATGCAGTTTGTCCGTTCCGTGTGCTCATTGCCGCACGAACCAAGAGCACGTTGATCTCGAAAGGGCCTCTTCCCGAACGCATCAGCAGACTGGAACTTTCGATGACCGCTGCCATCACACCGATCGCACAGCCGTGGTTTAGGCCTCTTCGCAAAATAGTGGATTGCGCACTGCTGTCCAGCAGACAGCAGTGCATCCTTCCCTATTGGACGCGTTGGCATCCAATAGGGAAGGAGGAACTGCCCCACGTGATAGAAACGTGCCAATGACATGCGAGTATTTAGTTTTTCTTTATGCATGATAGCTCCATTGTTTCTCAGCCTCCCGGACCCGTGTCTCGCCTTAACTAAAAATCACTAAAAATGTTTTGGAAACCTGTGGCTGACTCCGGGGCCCCACAAGAGAGGGCACCACCACCTCTTCGAGCGAGCGAATTTCCCTCCCCTACTCTTTGTGGCCGCTGCGTTGCTCCATCTGATGGGGGGGGGGGGTGGGGGGACCTGACAGAACTCGCTGCAGATGACTTCGTATCTTAACTGACATAACAAGCAGCAAGTCGATAAAGTGCAGCAAAAAGTAGCCCATGTGTCGCACATCGAGTTTTCAAATCTCCTTAACAAGATTCTACTTGTGACAGGGAATGCCTACATGCTTACCTTAAACATTTGTGTCATCGACGCTTTGGTAAACGGAGCAGTGTGAATTCCATGAACGGGAATCCCTGGGTTCCCGTGCTACGCACTTCTTCAGCTTTCACAGTAGTGGAGCTGCCATACATTTTTACCCCTCTCACAATCTCTCCGTGGTCAACGCGTGAGGTGCGAAACGTGACACAGCTGGCGCCATCTAGCAGCACGCTGCGCCAACTCACGATGCTCTCCTCTGCTTTCGGAATGGGTGAAATGCGCTGCCAGCGCTGCACTGCAATGGCAGTGAATACGAACTCGGCTACGCTAACTTTTCATCTTGTCTCAGCATAGTTCATTTTAGTGGAACTTATCTAAACGTTACGATTATTCCGCATGGAACATGTCATCCAAACATCAGTTTTCATCGTTGTATCTGATATGCAGTGGCATAACATATCGTTGTTTATCGTTTTTTTTTCCCATAGTCCCAATGCACAAAATGAGACTGTTAAGTCGACCCATCATTATGACCGATGTATTGTTATATGTGGTATCGCCATAAGTGGACTGCATGGTAGTAGTGTACTGACAATAATTACAATTGCAGTCATTCTTGGTAGGAGCCAGGCATGTAGTATTTCTGCTTTGAGTCACCTAAATGCTGTTTTTTCACTGCCCGCTGCGTGTTTTCTGCAGAGGCACGCTTGCGAGCTGATGCTGTTGATCTGCAGCGGTCTTTCTCTGCCATACGTTTTTTAGCTGCAGGTCCAGGATTGACCTTCAGCTCCTTCAGGATTGCTGCTGAGGATGCTTCATTTCCTGCATTGGAAATTAACGCAGCCTCAACCACAGCAGCTTGGACAGAAAACAGCAATGCATGGCGCTGTTTTGCTGAATATGCCCATACAACGGAATGGAGGCTGTCGTTGCTATTCTGCGTTTTCTCCCACTGGCACTGTTCAGGAAGCCTCTCATCCAACAAGCGTTTGTGGATGGGCAAAAGGGCCTTGCAAATATGAGGTGGCAAGTTGTAGCAATGCTTGGGGATAGGCTCGCTTTTCGCTATGGCTGCGTTTTGGCGGCACCACAAATCTTTGCCTGTTGGGCACAAACTGTGATTAGACACCTCGTCATTAGAGGTGACGCAGTAATAGGTGACTATGACAGCTCTGTGCATGGCCTTCACATCACCTTTGTTGGTCTTCAGTGCCCAGCCATAATAGGAACTGAGCTTGGTAACCAGGTCGTCAGTCAGTTTTCCCTGGCAACCAAGGCTGTCAGTTCCAGCCGCCTCTTGCTGGGAAATAAAGGCTGTGCCTATTTGTTTTTTCAACATGGTTGACGCAATCCTCCTTGTTAAGAATATGACCATATGTTACAGAGCTGCCACTCAAGCGTCGCCAGCGTGAAGTCGGTGACTGGAATGACAGCAGGTTGGTCCGTTCCGTACGCAAGTGGACGCAGTGAAAGGATCGGAGACGTGTTTGGACAATAAAACAACAGCCTTAATCTAGCTATTACGTCACAAGCACTCTAAATACAGCACTTCACGTAAGCTAACAATATACAAATAGTCGAACAATAACCTTACAAAATACAAGTATTACAAAATCCACAAAATGAATTAACACTAAACAAACAATGAAATAAAATAAACCGAAAGACATGAAAGTTCAATGGATAAACAGGTGAAGGCATACGTGAGATGACCGGCAGCGTTGCGCCCACGATGATCGGATGCGAGAAGTCCCGAAGAGTTCTGGCACGACTGCAATGTCGGTGGGTCCGAGTTGCAACTCCGATGCTTCTGGCAGTTAGTGCTTGAAGGTGAACTCAGGCAGGTTGAGCTAACCTGAGATTGAAGTCCCGATGCCTACGATGCAGACGTGTCTCAACTAGGCGAACGGCTAAGTTTAGGTGGCCAGCTGATACAAAGCGCACACTAAAAACTTCTAGAAGGGATACTCGTTGATCTACTTCTACAGCATGTTTGACAAGCAACCAGACTGATTAGCAGGGTGATATCCTGCGCTTAAATCCCCATCGTGTCCCCTCACTCTCTTCCTGGGGAAAAGGGACCATCAACATGGGTCCAATCATGCGCATTGCATTGTCACAACGTCCTGCCATTAAAATATTGACGACGCCCCTTTTTAATTAGGGGAGGGTTTTCCAATAATCAAGAAAGACTACCCATTTAAGGTGACTGCGTAGGCGGCTCGAACACGTGCAGCTCCTTCCGTGGGAATGTATCATGCCTCGGTTCTCAGCTGAGCGTTTTGCATACAAAACTTCCATCGCGGCCTTCCAACAAAAGCTGTTGTCGCCGCGGTACTGAACAAAGAACCCCTTTCGGCCGCAACATTCGAAGAATAACACCCCCTTTCCGCTGCTCTTCGCGGCTCTAAAAACAAGTCTTTTGCACGTCCAAGCCGGCGTGCCGATCAGCGGGGTGGGCGAGGTGCGCGTTAATCGGCATGACGACGGGTCGAAAAAGTGGCATTCCGTGACACCATACGCTTTGGTTTCCTGTAGCGTAAGGAGGGTGTGGCTGTCACCATCTGAGAGCATTGTAGTAAAGCTGAGGTTGTGTTTTTTCAGTGATTTTTGAAGCAGCATTAGTCCAACTTCCACCTCCATTTCCCCAGATTTTCTCCTAGGAGTTCTCTTGGCTTGCATGCCTCTCCTTCCACGACTGGTACATTGGATCGTTTTCCTTCATTCCCCGTTCGCAAGCAATGCAAAAATTGCTTAGTACAACATAGTCAAGTACTAACCCTGGAAAAAGTTCAATGACAGTGCCAACACAGATATGGGAGGAATGTCCATGCGTCATCCACGAACCATCATCATCCATGAACCATCCATGAATTGATGCCGAGCTTCAGTTCGCTGTACAGATTGCGAACAGCGCGCGTGCTTTCAGACATGCATTTATCGGCAGCTGCAGTCGCGGTGGGCGTCAGCTTGACGATTGCAGATGTGCCTGCCATGTCTTGGTATGCGTGCCACAGGAAGACACATAGCTGCAGTCGCGGTGGGCGTCAGCTTGACGATTGCAGATGTGCCTGCCATGTCTTGGTATGCGTGCCACAGGAAGACACATTTACTGTTGCGAAGATGTCATTCAGCACAGTTTGCTGATTGCCATTGCTTTTCAAAGTGCGCACAGCAAGAATGTTCACGACAAACGGGTTACACATTTTTCTGCTGTTCATGCGCTCTGAGCTTCCAAATCGGCGCGTTATCACCGCAGATCTCGCACAACGTAACTATCTTTCTGGCGTGGCCGTACACGCGCTCACCTAAGTGCAGCGACACATCGCTGCCGCACCCTTTGCGCTTGACATCCGAGTGTAGAGTGTTTAGAGCATCGAGCTTCATGCTCCAAAAAAAAATGATTCTTCTATCTCTTATTGTTTCTAATATATTCACAGGAAATGTCATGCTGGGTGTAAAAAATTGGCATTTTGAGAAAATCAAGAAAACAAACGAATATCATATTTAATTGAACAGAATCACAAATGTTGCACATAGACACCTATAAAACAATAGGCTCCTGGGACGTTGTCCCTTAGGGCACTGGCACCTTTGCGGCACTTTCTGAGCACACACTGCGCATTTTCTGCTGATGCACGCTTGTGATCAGGATGTAGCTGAATGGCGCCGGTATTTCTCCTCCACTCGCGGCATGCACTTTTGGCCAGCGTACATGCAGAGCTCATGCAAGATGCTTGTCGAAGGCCCTCTTGCAGCCAGCATTGCACTTCATCACTGCTTCTGCCACAGCAGCATCAATACTAAAACGGGATTGTGCCTCTCCTTTGGCACGAGCGCCCATATCAGTGAGTGCAAGCTCTCGTTTTGTGTAATTCCCTCACTGGCACTGTTAAAGCAGATGCGTGTCGGAGAGAGCCATTGGTAACTTGGCAGCAATGCTATGCTCACATGAGGAGCCAAATTGTAGTGGTGCTTTGGGACGCGCCGGCCCTTGGCATTTGCGATATTTTTCTGGCACCACGAATTGGGGCCTTCTGGACATGGGACATCATTTGATGTCACGTGATGGCAACTTGCCGTCACAGCCTTCCCCATTGCTTCAGTGTCACCAACGTGGGACTTAAAAGCGCATGAAAATTGCTTTGAGAAATCAAGAAAAAACATTGGCATGCATTTTTATTGAAGAAAATGCTACCAAAAAAACCTCATAATGCACCAGAAGCATAGTCTGAATGTATTCTGCATTCTTGCCTCCTCTTCACTAGCCTCTGGATTTCCAGTGATTTGTTGGAACTGATGCTGCAACAGTGCCTCTGGCCCTCCTGGTGCCAGTGCCTGTCGCATTCATGTCTATCTCATCTAAAATTGCTGTTGCGGAGTGCAAATTGCGTGTGTTAAGTGCACCACTGCTTCTGCAACGGCTGCAACAGCGAACAGGGACGCATGGTGCTCTTTGGAGGCCAGCCTCCAGATCACCAAATGCAGGCTCTCGTTCGAGTACCGGTTCTTGCCTCGTTGGCAACTCTCAAGCAGGGCCCTTTCTGAAAGCCGGTAATAAACTGGCAGTTGTGCCTCTGCCACCTCTTTCGGTAGATGGTAGGGGTGCTTAGGGTCGAGCTCTCCCTTTGCTTTTGCGGCATTGTGCCGGCACCACGAACTTTCACCAGAGAGGCATATGCAGTGGTCTGAGCATTCATTAAGTGGAGGGGACGGGGTGGCACGTGGCCATCACAGCCTTTTGCATCTACCCCACGTCACTTTCGTGTGATTTCAGTGCCCGGCCAAAAGAAGTGCTCAGTCTGGTGATCAGTTCACCTGCGAGCCTGACTTTCTCACCAAGGCCTCTCTTTCCCTTGCCCTTTGGCTTCTGCAGCAGGTTCCGCAACACGGTGCCCATCCATTTTTGCACATGATTAGTGCAGTCTTCTTTCTCTACATCAGTGTAACCATACACCTTGGCCTCTTGTACGGCGGAAAAATGTCCGACTCTCCATCACGCAACACAGTTGTGTAGTGCAAGGCCATGGCGGTCAAGTGACCTCTGAAAAAGAATAAGGGACGCCTTCTCATCCATCTGCCCCGCTTTGTTCTTCGTGTTTTTTTGGCATTTGTGGTTTGCCTTCCAATCTCCATTGCCATCGCTTCTAGGCTTTGGGTCCACCTCACAGTCTAGGCAAAAGTTGCACAGTTGGACATAGTCCATCACATAGCCACTAAACAGTTCACTCACTATGCTGACGCCGATGTGGGAAGAGTGGCCTCGCGTCATCCACGTGCTGTTGTAGCTTGTGGCAATATTGCCCCTGGGGCCAAAGCACAAGGCATCGTAGATTGCCATAACTCTTTTTGCACATTCGCTCATAGCGGACTCTGCCGCTTGCATTGCAGCGGGTGCCAACATATATTTCGAATTCCACTGGTATGTTTTATGGTGCATACCGCGGTGCGAGATGCCCATTGTCGCGAAAATATCATTCATTTTTCGTTTGGCCGTTGGTGGCCACTATCGGCCTCGCCACAAGAAGGTTCACTTGAAACGGATTGCACGTTTTCATGCCATCGATGTGGGGCGAAGTCCATTCATTAGAAAATCTCGCCAAACGTTTCGCAGTGCACCTATTACCTTGGTGGCAAGTTCTTAGTCTCGATCCCTTCCGACGATCGTAGCCGGTCCATGGCAGACTTTGCAACACACAACACCCATGATCGCCCGTGTTGTCGCTTTCTGTCTCATCCTTATCACTGTGGTTTGGCGACACTTCGACAGCAGAGGAAACGATGGCTTTGTCGCATGTATCGGAGAAGTGTGAATATCACTGTCTACGTCTCTGAATTCAGGGAAGGAAATGCCTTTTGTAACGCCCTGACGCTCCAGCACTTCAGCAAGCATAGTTTCGCAAGCTTGGTCGACGATGTCCGAAATCTGGTAGACGGTGTCACTAGCGTCATCTGTGTCACCTGCACACACATTAAAACCAGTGCACTTGAAGCAATTGTGCACTGTCGTTGCTTCAACCTGCCACCACGAGTATTCAAGCAGGTGAATCGGGCCCAGCAGGTTGATCGAAAACTTTGCCACATTCAGTGGCAAGAAGAAATCTGCGCAGCAGATTCTTCTTGTAAAGCAGTTTCACAGCTCGAACGACGCCTTGGTCCAAGGCTGGGCAATCACTGTGGTGTTGGGTGGCCGAAGCACCAACTTCACAGTGTAAGATTATCCAGGGTGACGTGCGCCAATGCGTTGTCTAAAATAACCACATCTCTTCTGTTCTTGGCCGCAAAGCGACGATCAATGAGGCACATGTACTCCTCAAAGAGTTTTGCCATCATCCACGCTTTGGTGTTGCTGCGATATTATGACTCCAGATGGCAATTGGGTGCCTTTAAAGCGTCTTGGCTTCGAGTTTCCAATTACGGGGAGCGAAGTTTTTTTTGTCAGTTCCCGACATGTTTGCACAAACACCACTGATATCCTGTCCTTTGCATGTTTGCTGGTGGTGCATGGCTCGCCTTTGAACGCGATCGTTTTGTCTGGCAGCAGCTTAAAGAACAGCGCCGATTCATCCATATTGAAGATGTCATCGGGTGCGTAGTCCTCCAAGATGTGCTTCAACTGACCATTTCGCCACTGCTCTGCTCCATCCATGTCCACAGCAGCACCGTCTCCCGAAACGGTCTTCATGGTTATGCCATGCCTCGCCTTAAATCTGGCCAGCCAGCCAACCATTGCTGCACTCAAAGTCGTTGTCGTTGACTTGTGAGGCAAAAACCAGGGCCTTCTCTACGAGGAGGGGTCCTCAATAGGCAGGTTTTTCGACCACGGAGCTTTCAGCCTTTTAACCAGCACCTCCTCTACATCCGAAGACGGCGAACCACATAGCCTGCACCTCTTCGCTGTTGCAGCAGCACTGCCGAGCAACGTCTCCTTGGAATTCCAAATTCCACACTCAGTGGCTAATAGCAGGTCCCTCTCACGTGCCAGCGCCAACTTTTTCGTGCCACATTCAATAGCACGAATGATGCCCAATTTTTCTTCTATTTTGAGTGCTCTGTGCTTTTGTCCTAGCTTCGGCATGATGCAAGTGCGAAACAGCACAAGTACACATAGACAAGTCGAGAATGACACTCTCGTGTATAACGCAGCACTGTGCCAAAGGAACAAAGAAAAAAAGCAAAGGAAGTGCACACTGCGTTTGCACAAAGCGCCGCCGCGTGGCTAACATGAGAAGCCCTAGCGCTGCACTCCTCATTTCGGAAGCCAATGTACTTTTTGTTGCGGAAAAAATCCAAGAGATGGCGCTCATCCACTGAGCCATCATCATCAATGCAAACAAGTGATGCGTGTTCTGATCCCTGGGGCTTGCTGTTCTGTCGGGTCGCCCACTGGGGGACGACATGCCGCCGCCATTGTGCATCAAAAAAATGTAAACACGTATTAGCCAATATGTATGCAATAAGCTTATACGGTTTATGCGGGTACAAAATACATTATATTCAATGGCCGCTGAGTCGGGGATTTGGCATTACTTTTAAAGCGAAACTACTGTTTAGCGGGTACGGTTTAACGAGGTTTCACTGTAGCTCCACCAGCTTTCCACTGTGGTAGTTTGCTACCAATGTGTTGTCCGTGGCACTACTTTCACCGCACATTTTTTTTTTTAATGTGAGGTGGTACCTTCATCTTGAAGTTTTGAAGCCAGCCATCCCTGAATTTGAAAACCTTCAGTTCCACATTAAAAGGCGAGAATCTAGACCTTTTCTTTCAAACAGTGGTCAGAAACAGGCGTACGTTGAGAGATGGTATCATTAAGCCAGATGCTCAGCGCCTCTTCTAACTGCAGGTGAAGGCCTTTGCACACCCTTTTCTGTTCACCTGCTGATTTCTCCATCGCACCTAAAATATTCTCCTTATTTTTCATGAAGTCCGAAATAGTTTGTTTGGAAATGTCAAACTGCCGGGCAACTTCGAGCTGTGAGCAGCCATTCAGCGCTTGTTGCATGATGGCTGCTGTTGTAAAGGGACGTCAGTCTATATGGAACTGCTCTGCAAGCACTGGTGGTGCATGTGCCTTTGTTTGCTATCTTCCCCCCCTTCCCCCCCTCTTCCCCCTTTCAGTTGCTATCTATACGCTTCCAAATGGAAGGAAGAAACGATTACGTTTTCGCCTGTCAACTGCGTGCCATCGTATTTAGTACACACATTGCGTGTCGGAACTATTGTAACAGCCGCCTTTTCCGCTGTTGTCAGCGTGGTGTATCTGCCGCATTTCGGAGGTGGTGGCACGGTGCCACATTTTGTCACGGACTACGAGGGCATTGCTGGTGCCATATGATGTAGCCTCTTGATAAGTTCATAAGAAATAGAGAAGAAGCTTCTTGAATACCTGCATCATGACTGCTTCTGCAACCGCATTGCGTAGCCCCTTTCCTCATAGACTGCAGCCTTTATTTTTCTGATTTTGCTTCAAATTTCTCAGAGCCGTCCTCGTTCGCTTTTGCGCGGGGTTGATGCAATCTTCCTTCTTGACGTCAATAAAGCCATGAACTTTAGCATTCCCTATAGCATCGTATGTTCTGCTATCGCCGTCGCAACACTTATATAGCAAAGATTGCACTGCTCAAGGGACTTTTCAGAAAGAATTGAGGCCTGCCTCTACTTTAATTTGCCCATATTTACTACTGGTGTTTTTCTGCCACCGATGAGCTTCTTTCCATTGCTCATAGCACTCACTACCAGGCTCCAGCTCAACATTGCAGTAAAAAAAAAAAGTGGAATGTGCTGTCTAGTCTATAGCATAACCAGTGTAGAAACCGGTATATCGATCGGACCGGAACATTGGTCGACCCCCTCCTAAACTTTGAATCTTAAAAAAAAAGAAATTTAAAGATCGCAGAGTATCCCTACCTTGATAAATACGCAACACAACCAGCTGCCCTCTAATGGCATTTCTTTTTATATAGACACTGACCTTACGTAGTTAAATGCCAGAAGGCCACGGAGTGCTCTTTACTCATACTCATCCAAACTTCAGTCAGATGATGCTTGCTTTTCACTAGCAGCGTCCCAAAGTGCATCGTCCTCTGTTCTGTCTAATGCGTTGCTGATGCAGCATTTGCGGAAAGATTTGCGCTCCATATCTTGCGGCAGGGATTTCCACGCTGACGACACCCAGCCACGAACAGGTTGTTAGCGGTGTACATCGTAGGCGGCCAGCGGGGTTCTTGGGATTGTCGCCCAGCATCCACTCACTGTAAAACTTGCTCATGTGATTTTTGAAGGGTTTATTGAGCACAACTTCCAGTGGCTGGAGCATGGATGTCAGTCCACCGGAGATCACAACGAAGTCCATCTTGCCATCGGACAAGGCTCACTTTACATCGGCGGGGAGGTGGCCTCGAAACGAGTTGAAGGCTAACATGCTCGGTCGTTGAAAAAGGGCACCAGGTTCGCCGATTCCACACGAGCCGGATCCATTCAAGCATGAGGGACTTGTTCATGAATCTTATCTCGTTCACTGTCACGATCACATCATGTGGAAAGTCTTCTTTTTGTAGTGCTTTCCTTTTAAAAATAATATAAGGGGGCAGCTTCTGTCCATCGGCTGTGCACGCGAGCATCACAGGGAATCAGTGGTGGCCATCGCGTTCATGCCATTTTTGCCGCCACCATGGGCGCCGAAGAAACGATGCAGGAGGGTGACCACATCGAGCGCCTGTGACGATGCTGGCACATTGAATGTGTGTGCGTGGGAAACCATGGCGTCTTCGTTGTTGCTTGCGTCGGTTTGTCCGGTGACATCTGCGATGATAGCATCGTTGGTCAGCTCCTCCGTAGTGACTGCGTCGGCATCGTCGTTGACATAATCGCAAACAGAGTCATCTGCCGCAACAACACTGGCATCGCCGACCGCCTTCCACGACGCTTCAGCTTCAACCGTATTCTCATCCACAAACGTCCCATCAGATTCGGAACTAGTGGAGTCCGAGGTGGCCACTTTGCACAAGGCATGCCGGAAACAGTTTGCTATTGTGCTCGCGGAAACGCTTGTTCAAGCAGCTTGCAGCATTTCAATAGCCATGTACGAGTCCACTTTTGTTTCTCGCTGCAAACTCATATTTAGAAGCACGCGATCAACAAAGCGCTTGAGATAGCCTGCCTTGAAAGACGTAATCATCCCTTGATCAAGCGCGGTTGGATGAGGGAAATGCAGTTTGGTGGCAAAAACAAAAGTTCAATATTGCGAAGTGCAGTCGATGTGTGGTGGGCTGTGCTGTTGTCCAGTATCAAACACACCTTGCAGTTCTGCTTCCGGAGTTGCTCGTCCCAATTCTGCAGCCATTCCACTGTAGCGCAGCAGTGCCATCTATGTTTTTAAGTCGAAAATGAATAAAAAAAAAAAAAAGCCTGCTCTACGGTCCGACAGGGGGAGACACGTTAGAAAACGCCCCTCTCTCCCATTGTTCCTCCCCTTCCTCCGTGCTCCCCAACGTTATAGAAGATTCTAGTGATGCCCGTTGACTTGGCGCAGGGGCTTATAAAAGCAGCCGCCGGGAGCGAAAGGGACGGAGACTCCCCCGAGCGTTGGCAGTGTGTAGACCTTGGTCCTCACTCTCCTTAGCTTGCCGGGGACCGTCGGAGTTGGCGTATGGGCACTGGCTGCCAGACGAGCCCTCACCAACCCGATGATTCTCGGTTGAGTTCGCGTAGGCCTCCCCACACTCGGACCAGCGGAACTGCCATATGGGCACTGGTTTACCCGACGGGCCCTCGCTCTTCCAAAGGGCCAGCAACCCTCCTTATCTCATGCTCGACTACGTCGGTATGTCCGAGGCTTGCGCCAGGGTTGGCGAAGAGGTGTTCGCATTCTTTCAACAAGAAAAGGAATTTCTGATGCAGGCCACTATCTAGTTGGGCGCCGTACTGGACTTCACTTACTCCTGGAACTCGGGGTGAGTCGGGGGGCCTCACTCAGATTTCCACGTCCAGGAGAGGAGTCATCTTCCCGAGTGCTGTTCCCTTGGCTATGGTTAAGGATGTCGATCCTGGATTGGCGATGCGGACATATGTCGTGTTGTTCTCGACCTCAGTCAGAGTACGGGCTGCACTTGCATGAGGTTGATTTGGTGCAAAACTTAAGGGCTATGCAAGGTGTGCCCCGTTTCTTCCGATGGATGACAGGAATTATGGCCTTCGGTGGACGGTGGAATTTGTGTGTGCTGTTGGCAGTAGAACACTTCCAGTAGAACACTGTCCGTTTCGATGCCATTCAACTGAAGTTTCATGCTATGCCCCTGTAATGCAAATGAGTTCTGCGGAAACCCGCAAGGTGGCGGGTTTCCGTACGGATTTCCTTGTGGCTTCGTGCTACAATCGGGTGGTTGTCAATTTTCCCTTTCTATGCCCCTGTAGCGTGAGTGTTCGCTTTGGGAAGCTAATTATCATTTCCCGAGTTTCCGCAGAGAGGTATTCCGCCTAATAGGCCGCAAGGAAGTGTATCCAGTACGAGGAACGACTATCGCAGCTCGACGGGGCCGACGCGTATGTCAAGTGTAACTTCACCTCCGGCGCTGACAAGTTTTCCGTTGACGTTCCTGACCATAGTAGCAGTCCTATTTCCTTCAGCACCTATACTGGACACGAAGCTTTGCGAGGCAATGTTCACAGATGCGCCTGTGTCCACTATCATTGTGGTTTCTTGATTTCCCACTGACACTGGGAGGGTGACAAGATGAGATGCATAGCTTGCCTCCCCTGTGGAGTTTTCCTTTCTTTGGATCGGGGGGGGAACTCGAGGACCCCGCCGTCCTAGTTTCGCGATGGCTGGGCGGCTTGGTTCTGGCGTTGGCCCTAATGGTGCGTGACACTGTCGCATTATATGTCCCGATCGGCCACATCGGAAACACAGGACTTGCCCCGCCTGATTCCGCGAATTGTCGTCTCAGGGAACCTGCGTGGCGCGGGTTGAGCGAGCTGTTCGATGGCACTTGTTAGGGCTTTCCTGTAGGGCGTGAGACATTTCGGCTGTTACCACTCGTGCCGCCTGTTCTTCATGCCTGGGAGGCATATTCCAGTTTTGTTCGAATGCCGTGCGTCTTGTAACCTTGCGTGTATTTGGTAAGAATTGGGAGGCTGTTGCAAACCCTGGTAGGGGGGTGCATTGGCATTGCTGCCATGGCGTGTTGGGCCATAGCACCTACGTGCGTCATACGCTGCAAGTGCTGCAAAAACTCAGCCAGAGTCTTTGGATTCGATATGGCTACCCTTTCCATCATTTCAGGCCATAGCCCTCGCAACAAGGAGCGTACTTTTTCGGAGTCTGTCATGCTGGTACTGGCTCGCGCGCAAAGCTGCAGCATGCGTGACGCATACTGTCGAGGGGTTTCACCTGGCTGCTGCCGCCTCTCGTGCAGTTGTATAAAGGCCCAGTCCCTCACGTCCTCTCCGGCAAAACTATCGTGAAGGGCCTGCTTCCACTGATCCCAAGTTGCAACCTGGCGTCTTGGGGCTTCCCGTAGCATGGCACTATACCAACAGCGGGCCTCGTCGCTGAAGGCGAAAATCAGGGTTGTTCGCCTTTTGTGTGTTGGACCATCACACCGACGTCGAGCACCGCTCGTAGAGGCGCACCCAGTCTTCCAAGTCTTCCTCGGCTTTCGCGGAGAATCGCGGGGGAGGACCATAGAGCCTCGCTTGTTGCTGATCGTTACCGACGCCTTCCATGATGGCGGTCTTGACCACGCGATTCCGCAGAATACATTCCATGTAATTTTTTGACCATTAAGGTAGCCCGATTCTAATGGGAGGCCCTTTTCGTGAAGGCAGCAATCCGAAATGTCTCGTCGAACCGCTCATTTAGTGATTTCGGCTCATGTTTCCCACTCGTTCAGCCATTTTTCATTGGGGTCAATGGGTGCCAAATTAGCCTGTACTTTGGCTAGTTTGCTGCGGTCGTGGCGTTGTAGGTTCCGTGTTTTCTTCTTGCTAACCATGCTGAATTTATTACCCAGCACCTCTCAGTTGAGTTCGCGTAGGCCTCCCCACGCTCGGACTGGCGTAGAGGCACTGGTTTACCAGATGAGCCCTCGCTCTTCCAAAGGGCCAGCAACCCTCCTTATCTCATGCGCGGCGACGCCCCGTTGCCTTAAACTACCCCCGGTCGGATTTTAGGCAGTTTAGTCCATACTAGATCAACCCCGTCTCCTCTCTGAGTTACTTATCCCCCCCCCCCCCCCTTGTCGCAACGGAGTGTGCTCCGTGTAGTCGCGAGCGACACCACAAAAATATCTTGTCATCCACGCCTTGCGATTTCAAACATATCGGACCTTCACATTTTGCTTCTCTTTTGCCTATACCTGCCAAGTCTCCCGGATTTTCGGGGAGACTCCTGGATTTCGACCATTTCTTACATTTGTACAGGTTGTCAGGCAAATCTCCCGGAAATCGAAATTTCTGTGTGTGATGTGGCTACATTGACAAAAATCCAGCCCATCCAGACTTTTTGCGAATCCATGACATTTTATTGTAAACGAATTTGGGAGGCGTTCATGTAAACGTACAGTTTATGTAAACGTACAGTGTATGGTATAGGGTCGTTCTCACAACCCAAACAAAAGTTAGACATCGCATGGTAGTCGAGCACATATCCAGTAAACATTTCAACAGTTCCAACACCAATGTGTGAGAAATGTCTCCTTCTCAACCAAGTGCCGTCATAACACATGGCAATTTCCTTTTATGTCCCAAACACATGTTCTTGTGTGGTTTTGTAACTTCTTTTGCGCACCGAGTCGTAATGGTTGCGGCAGCAGGTTCTAAGGTTTTATTCAGGTGCCGCTGAAATGCTTTATTGTAGGTGCCACTAAAATGTTTTGTTGTGCTGCCCCTGGCACAGCACTGTCATTGACGCGAAGATGTCGTTCATGGCTGTTTGGCCATTTCCAATGCAGAGCATTGCACGCATAGCTAAAATGTTGATCTCAAATGGATTGCATGACTTTGCTCCATCGACTCTGCTCGAGTTCCATTAAGCCGCAACTTCACCACAATGCTTGCACAACATGACCAGTTTTTGGGTGAGGCCGTAGTCACAGTCGCCCATGACTAGTTTCATACACCCGCCACATACCTTGCACCGTAGGGTAGCAGCGAGTAGCGCATTCAGAATGTTGAAGCTGACAATCAAGTATGAAGCTTGTGGGGTTCCGGCCGTCTGGCCAAAGATGGGAGGCAACCGCCGACGAGGAATCTCAGAAAATTAACATGTATTAGTATTAAAAACTGGAAAAGGTTAAGCGCGCGATTTCAACACGGCTCACAGCGACCACACCTGCCATCATCCTATGCCGCGCCGGGCACACACCGCACACGTTCGTTCCTTGCCAGTCCGCCACCAAGTCACCGTGCAGCGTGTCTGCTGCCACTTTTGTAGCTGGCATGTGGGCAGCGCGCACACCAACTGCGCAGCACGTGTTGATATCTGGTGCGCGCAGTTCCCACAAGCTGTAGTATCCATGGCTGAGGCTGATGACGCATCGCTTGCATTGGTGAAAACCGCTCTTTCACCCTGTTGCCGGCATCGGCTTCAGTCTGTCAAATGGACCTGCTCAAGGGCAGTGACTTCGGCTATGTCGCTGCTCGTGACAGTTCTAACGTCAACTTTTCACATGGGTAGGGTCGGCACAAAGGATGTCATCGTTCTCCAGTGGACAGCTATCGCCTGCATCACTGCGACAGCATGATTTGTAGAGCCGCACGATGTCATGCCCTTATATAGCGAGCTGCAGTTGCCTGCGCCGCTGTTGTCGAATGCCCCAGCTCGGCGAGCCACTTGCTTATTGGTTGCAGAGCCACCTTTGCCAAGTGGACCGCAAGTCGCCCCCATCGCCATCGTCGGGTGCAGAAGCAATTGTGTCAACAGTGACGAAATGCCACTACAGATAATTTTTCACTCTTGTGAGCTGCATTGCATGCGGTAAAAAGCTATAGGGTGGAAGGTAGGGTTGCGTTGAATCTTCCAAAAATAGAGGAATGAATACCAGAGGTGTCTGTTATTACTCACTTACTCCCCGAAAGCACTTTTTGGGATAAATGGCTTCAGGCTGAGCGCCACGTCAACCCATTTCGGCTTTGGTTTTGACACATCATTTTTTGGTTATTGAAAATTATTGACGAGTCTGTTGGGCAAATCAAACCACTCTAGCTGTTACAGGACTGTCTAGCTGTTACAGGACTGTAGGAAAACAGCAATATCCTAATATTGCCAAAATACACCAGGAATTCCCCTTTAAAGTTGCGGAGCCATCTGTCACTGAACTTGAAACCCTTGATACCCAGCCGTAGCATGAGGGTATTTTCTGCAACCAAATTCATGCACGGTGCGGTGCGAATGCCTTTTTCGAACTTCTAGGCATGGACAACATGATCAACTGCTTCGGACTGCTCTGCCGAACTCAGAGACCAGTCGTGTCACTTAGGTGAAGAATTTCCATTCGGGCATTTTTCTCCCGCATGCTGCGAGGAAAACTCCAGCATATTTCCCTGCACAAATGTAGTGTGCATGTGTAGATGTATATACAGTCCAACCCGCTTATAACGAACCTGAGCGTGATGCGGCATCCGTTCGTTGTATCCCGAAGTTCGTAGTAAATGAAGCAGCTTTAAAAAAAGTTGCAAGTGAAAACAGAAAATTTATTTTTTTTGTAAAAAAGTCCGTAATGCATGTCTGTTTTGACAGCGCAGATGTGATAAGTGCGGTCTCAAGTTTATTTAAAGCGGCAGCTTGCTCTTCGCCGAGGCCCTTTGCATATACAAGCTGCCTGAGGCTATCTATGTAGCCAATAGTTGATATGCGAAATGCGCGGCACCATCTCGTGCACAAGTTTAGAGTTAGGTCCCGCCATCTTGGTAGCGTCCACGAAGCGGAGACTCCGCTGCCATACACGACGAAACCCGCACGGATACAGAAAGCGCGAAGTGTTCTCTTGCGCAAATCGACCCACATCGGAAATGCCAACACACTGTTGTGTACCCTGTTGTAAACAGCGAGGACCTAAGGATCCTGGCGGGAACAAGGTGCGTGGTTTTTGCTGTGGTACTGCTGCTAGTACATGACTGCAGGCTCCACTCTTTCCTGCTGGGCACTCGCAGGCTGTGGTACTAGGCACACCGGTAGCAGCGTTGAATGACAGCTGCACATTGTAGGGGCGGCCAGTTTTCTTTTGGCTTCGAAAACATGTAGAGTGCACATGGACAATTCTGAAAAGAAAAGCCAAACCAGTTGTGACATCCATGAACGCAGTGCAGGTTGTTCAAGCAATACTTATGTCTGTATCAGTGGTGTTATCCCTCAACAATGAGACTAAATAAAAATTTAATCGGGGTTTTTCGCGTGGCGATATCATCATATGATTAGGAGGCACGCCATAGTGGAGTGCTCCGGATTAATTTAGGCGAAATGGACTTCTCTCATGTGCACGGCAGCGCAAGTAAACAGGCGCTTTTTCCGTAGCACCTCCATCGAAATGCGGCCGCCGCGGCCGGGATTCGATACCGCGATCTTGCTCTCAGCAAGAGCCATAGCCGACTGAGCCACCACAATGGGAGACAAAAACTGATCACAGAGCCTTTCGATAGTATCAGTGCATTTGTTTCTCACTTGTTTAAGGGGCGATTTGGAGTCTGCCCCAATGAGTATAAAAACCGAGCATCTATATAACGTAGATACCGTGGCTTGCTTCCACCAACAAATAAAAGAAACCTATGCTCTCACTGCATTCGACTGGGACAGAACTTCCATATCAACATGAGCGAGATACGGCTTCGGGTGAGCGCGTAATCGCCGAGAGCCGGCACAGGGCAGGCACAGTGGCATCAGACGCCGTTCGCCGAGCATGTCACTAGTAGTACACCAAAAAAGCTTACTTACCCGAAGTCACAAGTGTTCATGCGAAGTGATGATGGCGCACATTATGCCTCGATGGCAAAGTTGTACGCCTTCTTGCGCTGACGGGCAGAGGGTCCTCTTTGATCGCAAAACGACTCCAACGTGTGCTCCGATATGTGCGGTACGACCGTCAAATCTGTCGTCCAGCCCGGGCTGCTAAGACTCGGAAAGCACGGCTGCTGGAGCAGAGCGAGAGGGTTTGCCCTTATATATATATGCACCTGTTACGCTCAATGCATTGCAGATATATTTCAGCGCGACGAAGCTGGAAGCGGAGGCTGGAGCTGGGCGAACACCTACGAACACGCAAACACTTGACGCTACCAAGATGGCGACTGGACTAGTGGTGCCCAGTGTTAACAGACGACCAAGTAGCGTATTTACCCAAATCTAACGCGCCCCCGATTCTAACGCGCACCCCAATTTGGCAACAGGAAAAAAAAAAAAAGAGAGAGAGAGAGAGACCCGATTCTAACGCGCAACCTAATCCGAAAAAAGAAAAAAAGAGACATACTTGATTGGAACGAGCACGTGATTTCCGCGAACGAACGGGAGAAAAAGGGAGCAAAGTATTTTCAGCAAGGAAAAAAAGAAATGTTTGTTTACCTAATCGCTATCGCTCTCGGAGAGCTCTTTGTCACTCTCGGACCAGAGCATCTCGTCTTCAGTTCCGTCCATAGCATTAGAGATTCCACATTTCTTGAAGGCTTTCTCAACTATGCCAGATGGAATCCCATTCCAAGCTTCAGCCACCCACCTTGTCATGTCTTCAATCGAGGCACGCTTCAGCCTGTTGCCTGATGTGAATGTGTGGCTCCCGTCGACTAGCCACTCACTATACAGTGCCGGCATGCGGTCTTTCATGGGCTTGTTAATGCAAACGTCCAGTGGCTGAAGCTGAGAGGTTAAGCCACCTGGAATCACCACCAAGTCCGTATGGCAAGCCGCCAGTTTATCTTTCACGCGCTGATCCAGGTGACACTTGAATGCGTCAAGCATAAGCATGGAGCGGATCCCCAAGTTGGCGCCTGGTCTCTTGCGCCATACACAGTCGATCCAGTCAATAACCAGTTTAGTATCCATCCAACCTTTTTCGTTGGCGCGCACTATAACGCCTCGCGGGAAGTTTACGTTCTTTGGAAGCGTTTTACGTTTAAATACAAAGGGGGCAACTTGGCGCCATCTGCTGTGCACGCCAGCATTGCCGTAACGCGGGTCTTCTCGTTGCCCGTCGTTAGCACGCGGACTTGTTTTGCCCTTCTTGACTCGACAGTCGTATTAGAAGGCATGTCAAAATACATAGGAGTTTGATCCGCGTTTCCTATTTGTCCAAGTATGTACGCGTTGTTGCGCCGCAACGACATTATGTATTTCTGAAAAGCAATCAGCTTTTGCTCAAAAGCCTCCGGGAGCTTCTGGCACACGCCAGTTCGCCTGCGCAGGGAAAACCCCTTCTGCTTCATGAACCGCGTTATCCAATTTCGGCTCGCCTTAAAATCGCTTCTCGAGAGGCCTCGACTCCTGGCTATTTCGTAGGCCTTTACCTTAAGCACCTCAGTTGTGACAGGCATCCCTATCGCAAAACCCAGCGCCGCTGGGTACCAGCGTCCAGTGCCATGCCGGATTATGGGCCCAGTATCGCGCTGGATACTGGGACGCTGGAGCGGCATTTTACTGGGAGGCGCTGGTACTCCCGCGCAATACGGCTCTACAGCGTTGAAATAGCGGTACCTTTGTGCCCCAAATATATATGTAAGTGAAAGAAGTGATATAGAACGCATTAACGCAATAAAAAAAAAAGAAAATAAAGCCATATGAAAAAGAAAATAAAGTATCCGTCACGAGGATTCGAACTTGCCACCTCCGGATTCCGAACTGAGTGTTCTACCCACTACGCCACGCCGGAACTTGCTTAGGTATGCGGAAAACAACTATTTAACCAACAAACACACGGTTCGGCTTCATGTTTACATGTCGCACAGTCACGATAGACGCGATCTTCCTTTCTAAATAACAACTGCGTGTTTATTAGACACAAACGAACGGCGGCCGGTACCGAATGACATGCCGATAATGGCAAGAGCGCTAAGTTTCTTTAAGAATTCACATGTTAACTACGAAAAATATGAAATACACGTAGAGCAGGCACTGTTTGCTGGCTGTTACTGCCGATTTTTTTAATAGCCGTTTCTCGCTCTTGCTACTGGTCAACATTTACAGAGGTTTTATGATGACTAGTTCGATAAACAGGTGCGTACATGATTGAGTATTGAGTAGTGTTATCGCGCAAGCGACGATACGCCAGTACAGCGGGTGTGCCAGTGTACAGATTTGCAGTTCTATCGATACCTATAACTAAGAAACCGCTCAACTAAATACAAATACAATGCGCTTAAGGAATATGTCACATGTTAGTTCACTAACGCGTACCAAATTACCGACTGACAATTATGCGTTCTTACATAAGAGTCACGAGAAGTACCGGTAGCGCTGCCGGCAGCTTTCGGTTTCAGCTTCTGTGCGTTGCTGAAAGCGCGTCGCTTCGATGGTCATCGCTCCTTGTGCGGACACCGTACACAAGGAAAAATGGTTGATTTAGGTTAACGAATGTCCAAACTGTACTTTACAGTCATCCTTACGCTTTAGAATTGCGTGTACTCAAAGCGCGAAGCGCCGGTAACATGTAGACGGACACGGCCGGCACGCTAGGCCTAACGCTCGCTGGGAGTCTCGCTGGGTAGGACCGGTCTCGGCGCAGCTGAGTTGCGATGGTTGAAGTTTCTGCATTCAAGCTTCGGAACCTTTCTAATGGTTAACTAAAGTTCAGCTGAAGTAAGTGGAAGGGCAAACAGTGCCAGAGATGCGTTTCCGGTGTGGTGATATCGAACGGCGGCTGTTTTTCTGGCCTCCGTTGGGTGGGGTTGCGAAGCCAAAGCTCAATTGCTTCTCGCCAACTGTGCGGCGATGTAACGATTTGCTGTTTCTGGTAGAACCGGCGCCTCCAGACTTATAAACACTGCAAAGTATAGTCATTACAACAACCCATCCCTGATGCCAGACTGGTATATGCGCGGCGCATGCACAAAACGTGCATTCATCGCTGCTACGTTCTCCGCAAGAATTAACGCCGTTATTGAATCTGCGTGAATAAGAAAAAAAAGCAAGCTAACAAGCAAAATAATCAGCGGTGGCTCCTTTGTGTTATTAACGCAATTTTTTCTGCATTCCAGAGGGAAAAATAAAAATGACGCGGTGATTTCGCATATATCACATAATGTCTTGCGCTTATCATTCTCTTTCTCTGCCAAGCTAGAAGTTGTGAAAATGTTTGGGACCTGTTAGCAGGCCCCTGGCCAGGGGGTGGGGGGCTAGGGACCCGGGCCTCCCCTCGAAATTCGGATGGAAGGGGGCGTTTACCGAGGAAAAATAAAAAAAATCGGTGCTTTTCAAGGCTTTCAACAAGGGCCCCCCCCCCCCCCCCCCCCGAAAAAAATGTTTGGCTACGGGCCTGCCTGTTAGGGTAGCATTCATTGGTACCGTCGAATCAAACATTTTATATTCGAAGATACCGAAACATTCCGCCGCATACACTACAGAAACTTGCATGCCGCACTGGAAGAAACAGTGCAGGCTCCAGTGTGCACCAGCGCACTCCAGTGAAAATTCCAGCGTTTCCAGCGCTTCCCAGTACGCGCCAGCGTCACAGCGGCCAGGCCAACGCCCCTACCAGTGCGACCCAGCTCTGTCCCAGTGCGCTCACCGAAGTGCCAGTGAATCCCAGCGTGTACCAGTGTTCCCAGTGCGATCCAGCGCCAAAAAACGTACTGGTATCACGCTGGGGGAGCGCTGGTTTTTGCAATAGGGATGTGGTCCACTCGAAGCTGCCTCACGAAGTCGGCAAGCTCATCTTCAAGGCCAGGAAATTTTCCCGTCCGTGGTCCGTGGTGGCCTTTGCTTGACGACTTGCCGGCAAAAAATTTCGTTTTTCAGCTTTCGCCAATCACGAACACAGGTCTCCGGCACGCCGAAATAACGAGCCGCCTCCCTGTTGCCGTTCTCTTCCGTGCGCACAATAACTTTCCGTTTAAAACCATTATCGTGACGGACACGACGCGTCTTCGAGGATGAAGCATCCATTGGGCCTAGGGACGATGCTGCGCAGGCCGAACTCAAAAAAGGCAGCAATAACAAAGGAGGGGAGAAAAAAAATACACACACACTTCTGCAATAGTGCCACCACAACTGCGATGCAGGTAACGAGGGAAAGAAAACGTGCTACCATGGTTGCCAGCAACAAGTTGCTTGGTGCTGCTTAATGACGATGACGGTAGGCTGCGATGGGGGGAGCCAGTTTCGGTTTGTACCCGATTCCAACGCGCATGCGAATTTTCGACCCATATTTCTCGAAAATAGGTGCATGTAGAATTCGGTAAATACGGTAGTTTTGCATATCGCCTATTGCTACAGGCACACTTGTGGGCGCTGGCTCCGAAGTTTCGTAGTCGTCGCCATCCGATTCCTCCGAATCACTCTTGCCGCGCACTTCATTCACAATGCCTTCATCTGTGCATGGTTCCGCAATGTCGACATCATCATCGGCTGTAACGAAGTCATCCCAGCAGATGGCCCGGCCCTCCCATGTCGGAGTCGACGACGCGCTGCCACAAATCGCCGCCGGAGTGGTCCTCTTCAGAAGCTTCAGGCTCGGCATTGGGTCCGACGTCGACGAAGCCGGCCTTGCGGAAACAGTTTTGTACGCATGTAGCCATCACCTCTGCCCACAAAGCCTTCACCATCTCCGCAGCTGAATAAAGGGACACCCGAAGCGGCAGGTTGGCTGTCGGGCGGTCCACAGCTATGAGCAAGCGCTCTACAACACGGCGCCTATAATAGGCCTTAAACGCGCGGATGATGCCCAAGTCAAGGGGTTGCACTTTTGACGTTGTGTTGGGCGGCAGAAAAAGCAGTCACTGCCGTCAGAGAGGCTTGTACGTGGTGCGCGGAGCTGTTGTCGACTACGAGTAGCACTTGCCTGCCTTGCTTGTGCATGTCACAGTCCAATTCGCTCAGCCACTCTGCGAATAAATCGCGCGTCATCCACGCTTTGGCATTATGCCTGTAACGCACAGGCACATAGCCCCGAAAGCAACGCGGCTTCTTTGACTTCCCGATTATGAAGGGCATGCGCCGGTCGCTGCCATCCATATTAGTGCACAAAAGTGCTGTGACGCGCACTTTACTGTGTTTGCCGCCAGCGCACGTGTCGCCTTTCATGGCGTGAGTTTTTTCTGGCAGTATCTGATATAATAACGCAGTTTCGTCTGCGTTATGGACGCGTCTCTCTCCGCATAGCTTAAAATAGTGCCTCAATTTCTTTCAAGCCACAAAGCAACGTCTTGGTCGCTTGCCAAGGCCGCCTCACCAACTATCGACTTGAAAACAATGCCATGGCGCACCTTGAACCGATGCAGCCAGCCATTTCCGGGGCAGAAGTCAGGAAAGTCCAACAGGAATGCGAAGTCTTTCGCCTTGGCTAGCATCATAGGACCACTTACCGGAATGTTCCGAGCCCGCACGTCGACAAACCATTTCAGTAGGGCGTCCTCCACGTCTGCGTAGGTGGCCCTCTGCAGACGTTTTCTGTCCGTCGAGTTCGCATGAGCACTGATTATTTTGTCCTTGTTTTTTGGGATTGTCGATATGGTTGACTTGCTCACGCCGTACTTCTTAACTCGTAGTTTTTCGCACCTTGAGACAGCTCGGTTAGAATGGCTCGCTTGGTAGCAATGTCCAGCGCTTTTCGCTTCCTGCCATCTGCTAGCGCAGCAGGCTTCCCGTCCGCCATCCTGACCACACACCAACAGCGAGCAAGACGCGCACATGCGAAAGATAAGCAAGAACGCGTAGAACTGCTCTGGGTCCGTTTCTAGCCAGAAAAAGAAACTTCCCGAATTCGAGCTGCTGGCGTTGCGGAGCGGTGGAGAGAGGTGAAGGAGTTGCGATAAGGAGAGAGGGTAGTTCGGGTAGCTTGCTTGGGAGAGTAGCGAGTAGCCTACGCGTGCAGAGGGGCAGAGCGGGCAGACAATCACATTGAGGCGCCGGCTGTGCACGTGCCAGAAAAAATTTAGGGCCCGTTCATGCTCAATCAGCACGCACGCGTGCGGAAGGGTCAAAACGGATGTCACGCAAGATGGATCGCGAAGTATCGAACTTGGTGGGACTTGCGCGTCACGTGTAACAGCCGTTTTTACCCTTTCGTATGTGTGCGGTGGGCAGGCTGAGCGGAGCGCGAAAGGAGCGAGAACAGGTCCTAAACACGGAACGAATCGCGAATTATCGAAGTCGTTGGGTGTGCGGGGTGCTCAAGCGGCAGGGGGACAAAGGGCAGAGGGGTGCATAACAAAACAACCGTCGAGGAGAGCGACAACTAGACGGCTGTGGAGGCAGTGTCTGCGTTTAACAATAAGAATCGCCGATGGCTTGGTCGAGAGAGAGAGAGAAATAACATTTATTTATACATCCGGCGTGCAGGAAGTCCCCTGCCCCGCAGGGCGCGGATGTTCCCTATCTTAAGATTACGGCTATTATAGTCCGATAATCTCAGAGCCTAGACCTCGAGGATGTTGTGCTCCGACTAGGCGACAGTTACTCGCGCCTCCGCGCCCGTTAGACGGGTCGTCGGCTCCTTTTCTCCGTTGCTTCGCCAAAGCCTCCTCAAGCCGCTGGATGGCCCTTCGTTGCGTCTTCAGGTCTTCGGAGCGTATCCACGCTCACCTCTTCGGGATACGTGGCGTCCTGGCACTGCCCGTTCCCACTGTGCATAGCACTGTTACACCCTCCCCAAATGATGTGGCGGAGAGTAGCTAGTTCACGTTCGCACACACTGCATGGCTTGGTCGAAAGTGGTGTCTTGGACAGTCGCCCGGGTGCCAACCCCGCCGAGCCCGTTCGCTGTAACCGATCGGCAGGGCTCAGAGACGTTTGTTGTAAGTGCGATTTTGTGACATTGAAATAATGTATATTTCCACGGTCTCGCGGGTATAGTTCGTTTTAAGTGGGGCCGTTATATGTAGGCTCGACTGTGTATATATATAGGCTTGAATGCTGAAGAGTTCTGAGTCTATGCAGAAGAGTTCTGAGTTTCACTTGTAACTTGCAGCAACCAAGTTGCTGCAAGGTTATAAGTAAAACTAAGATGCGCATTCTTTTCTTAAAACGGTTGTTTATTCTGTCAACGTTTCAATGGGAACACACCCCATCTTTTTCAAGACATAGCAATGTTTGTAAGGTGTGTGTGTTTTCTTATAGTACTGTTGAATGGGATAGAGGCAGATGCCGGCAAGGTCAGTAAGAATGATTTTGTTTAACGAACACGAGGCGATAGCTTAAAAAGCCATGCCATGTTTTGACAAGAGTGCCTGCCTCCCAAATGATCCCACACGTCTGGTTTTGCCCCTTACTGTGCATGGCCACGGGTGGCTTTTTGTATGTGCATCCTCATCGTTTATCATGGTTTAAAGAAAGAGGAGTTGGTGGGATGCGGGCTGAGGGCTTTCAGTGTGTGCTTTTAATGTGTTGGCATAGGTGTAAAATGCCAAGGAGTGAGTAATGTTGCCCCGCAATCAATATTCATTGGTTGTCTTGGCTCTTTTAGGCAGAAAATGAGATGTACAAAAAGAGAAGGGCTTAAAGGAAAAAGAGTAAAAGCTTGTGACTAACACGATATAAGTGCAGTAAAATCACTGTACGACATCCGGGGCCACCTATCTGTGCATGCCGGCCGTGCTCTGCTCAAAGTTACCTTTGTCCGCTTTTTCGAAATCTCAGAGTGACAGTGGGAGCTTGGTAGGAAGTGCTCCAATCCTCCCATTCGACCTGACTGGCTGGCTGTCTCCACTAATGAAAAAGTTAATTGTATTTCATACTGCTGTAATTGATGTCTCTAGTCACCTTGAGATGTCTGCTGCCACAGAAAGTAGCTAGCAAATTATGAAGCCAGCAAGCAAATATTGCAGTTATCATATTTTTTAGGATTTTCGGACACATTTCTTGAAATGCCCTGTATAAAAGTTAGTTATGTGTGAATATAGAAATTGTCAAATATGAATTGAATAAGAATGAAGCAAGAAGCATGGCTTGAGTATAGAGTATGCGTGTGTAGTAAAAAGTTGCTGAACGTGAGGTAACAATAATTTGTATTACTTGCAAAACAAATGAAATAAATAGGCTGCAGCACATTAATGAAACATGTTAAAGCAAATTCTTATGAAGAAAAATTAACTGCTCTACGTGTTCAGCAAGCAGACGCTCTTTACATGCTTCCACAGCATTTCCACCTGTGCAAAGAACCCTCTTGTTTGGAACAGAAGTGGCAGGGATTGCCAAGTACTTCTGAGTGAGATTGCTTAAAAGTGGGTACTTGAAGCGGCCAGTGCACTGCCGCTGCTCTCACAAGGATCCTATGCCCTATCCTCCATACGCAGTAGCATTCTCTGATGGATAGATCGGCAATAGTGTTTTTCCAATCTGCTGATTACTCCCTGGTCCATTGGCTGGAACTTTGCCGTGGTGTTTGCGGGCAAAAAGTCCAAGTGAATGGCTTGAAGATCAGTGACGTGTCCGGGCTGAGGCCATTTGTCCACCAGGAATATGACACTCCTCTTTTCTTTGTGGAAACGGTGATGCATACCTCGCCGCCACTGTTCAAAAAGTGACTGCGTCATCCATGATTTGGAGTTAGCTGTGTAGGTCACCGTCAGCGTTTTAACATGCTTGAAACAGAGCGGCAAATTGATTTGCCGTTGACCAGCACCTTGGGTTTGTCACTTCTCGACATATTTGTGCCAACAAGGATGGCAACTTTCACCTTGCTATGTTTCAGCAGCCAGTGTTGAAACGGCAAACTGCATCTGCTGCAGCACTTTCAAGACCCAGGGGAAGGCAAACTGGGTTTTACAGCGAAAGCTGTTATGAGATCACAACAAGGGTCGTTTCTGCGCCGTAGTTGTCCGCCGCCGGTGTCCGTAACCAATATTGCACGAAATAAGAAAAAAACTAAAATAAAAATACACCTTGACAGAATGGGAATCGAACCCTAAGGGTCCTCTGCGTGGCAGCCCAGCACTCTACCACTGAGCTCCTCCGCTGCTTGAAACTGCGGTGCAAATTGACCCTACGCAGGCTTCATATCGGGTAAGGAATCGCGTTAACGTGTGTTGCAAAGCGTTTTAGAGCAGTAAAGTAAGAACCAGGCACGTCACACAATGCAATTGCGTAACGAGTGGGTCGTTCAATGCTCCAACCCATTACAAAAGCCGGAGGCATAATTCTTCATCGTCGTCAGCCACAGCATCCACAAAGTGCACATAATTCTTTACAAGATTGTAGCGGGCACCGCGCTTTTCCGAAGAATGACGAATAACGGAATAGTAGGCACTTCCCCACTACACAAAAATTATGATGATTTATGGCGTAGTGGGTACTGTGCAAGTGGGCTTGTAGTAGTTGCCCCAAGAGTGTTTAAAAAAGGCTAAAGGCCGCTCTCCCAGCTTTCGCTGTGGCTGTGCTGCGTTCTGCGCAGGCCTGGCAGGTTTTTTTTTATTGGAGCGATCAAATCGCATTGTTCATTGACTCGATGGCATTCTGAGTTTTGCCTTGCTTGCGTCTTTCCAAAAGTGCTCCTGCAGAAAGGCACTTATATACAGACAGGAGTGGTGCCCAAACCCGTGCAGGAAGTTGCAGCTTGTGTTCTGGTTCCCCCTGAGGCTGCTGCAGAATTGAGCTTGCACCACAAGTTTACCCCATTTTGGGCAATGCTCATGATGAGGCTCGTCATCAGTAGACGTGATATGGTGAAAAGTATCCATGACGGCCTTTTCCATGGCAGGCATATCAGTTATGTTGCTTTTGCTGGCCTAGCCGTAATAATGTGAGTTTCTTTATGGAGCCATGTGTCAGGTGGCCCCTTCCACTCATGCTCAGCTCACAGTCTTTGCTCTTGCTTTTTCAACAAGGTTGCGCAAAGCCTTGCCCATTCTTTTCTTCACATGGTTCGCACGTTCTTGCATCTGTATGAATACGAAACCATGCTCCTTATCCTCACTGAGGGCAATATGCCTGTGGCTATCCCCATAACAAAGGGCATTTGTATAGAAAAGTCGGTTTTTCTGAAGTGACCGGTGGAACATGGTTTTTGCGCCAGCTATTTTCATTTGCCCTGCATTTTTCTCGGTGTATTTTTGGCACTGTGGTTCATGTTTTTCTTACCACTCTAGGTAACCACTGTCTTCAGGCTTCGGTTTAGTAGCACAGCTTTTGCACTGTGTTGTTAGAAATAAAATGCAGTGGACCAAGTTTAGGCCAAAATTTAATTCAATGACTGCACCAATATTGCTTGTGTGGCCTCTTGTCATCCATGTACCATGTTATATGACATCAGTGTTCCCTGGGGCACATCCAAGGTCCCTATAGATCTGGCGAACCTTCTCTGCACTTTCAAGCTGTGATGTAGTGGCAGGTTGACCATTGCTTACAGTGCATCCTCCTGTAACACTTGTGATGCAGCCTTGATGTAAATGTCCATGTGGGAAAGAACATTTTGCCCACAGAATGATCAGCTCTCATTGCATGAATATTCACTTCAAAGGGGTCTATCTAGATGCTGAGGACTGGCATATCCTGGGATGACCACTCCTTACTTACTAAACCCCACAGTGGTCAAACGACAGTTCCATTTTTGTTGCAAGCTCGAGACAAAAGTCCAGTTCCGAAAACGAACTGGGGCCCTTCTGCACTGATTGCAGCTAAATTCAGACAGCCTCTTGTTTATCATTGCTTTGTTTGCGATGCAAAAACGATGCCTCGGGAAGCACGTCATTGTCACTTTTGTCATGGTTCAAAAGTTGAAATTTTCTCTTTGTTGCCGGGGTAGCAGATAGCGCATTCTAAGTGTCGGCTAGTGTCTCCACTCATTGCGCAATCTCTTAGTTATTCAGAATGGTGATTGGTTCCTGTATTCAGAGAGAATGTCACGTTGCGCTATTTATCCCGCTATGAAGGACGTGTCCAATTACGTAGTAATGGTAGCCTAATGTCAATGTTTGTGTCTTGTGCTGCCATAGTAGTATTCATTTAACCTGAGCGTGCACGCTAAGTTCTCTAAATCCTTGTAAAGTCACAACTCATCTGATCTGCCGTTTGTGGGACAAAAACTCACGCTTTTCGATAAAACACGGCGTTCATCAACTGTGAGGGGGGATGTTGGAGAGATTTACTTTATTGCACTCTTTGAGCTGTGAGGTATTTTGATCAGGAACTCTCTTGGACCGGATGATGTTGAAATTAAGAAGTTCACTGCTTCAGCAGGCAGAATAACTCCATCCTGGAGTAGCTTTTTCCGCATAGTTGTTGCTGTTTTTTCTCTCTTTGTTTTTTTTGTGAATTTTTCTAAAAGGCTGAATTCAGCGATCATCCAGAATCATTGCTCTGTGGATTTCTGTTCCTCGCTAAGCAGGTATTGTAGCTGAGAACTATTATGCTCAATAACTCTATCTAAAAGCTGTCTAAATGCACTGTGAAGGCATTCTGCCCACCTAGCTTTGAGGTCTGACGGCGTGTCTGAGGTGGCTGGTTGAACGTTAATATGCAGCCCTTTCGGAATAACATCATGTGGGCGATACAAAATTAGTGTGTTGACATGACACTGGTATATATACAGTGAATCCTGGATATATCAAACTCGAAGGAGATCGCGAAATAGTTCGATATATCAATTATTTGAAATCTAAGATATGACCATTTAAGAGTTACCTTGCAACGCTGCGAGTCTCTGAGCGGTTTCCAGAGACTGTGCCAAGCAGGAGCTTGCTGACTTGCGCAGAATATAAAAAGAAAAACATGAAAACAACCGCACTTTACTTAGCACGAAAAAAAGTCCGTGACCTTGGATTGCTTCTTATTTTGAGCCATGAAGTTCATGAGGCCATCCTCAATATTGTTGAGGCCCTCCACATAGTCAAGTCTTGTGCCTTCTATAGCATCACAACAGCTGCGAAGGAGGCTGAATGCCAACGCAAGCTCTGCAGCGGTGCAGGGTTGCTTCGAGGCGTTGTCAGCATCATCATTCTGGTCCGCCTCATCGGCACCGGCGATGTCGGCCACGATATCAGCATCGGTACGGTCCGAAACGGCTTGTACGTTCAGCGCTGACAAAATTGCTTGCAGTGGTTCTATCAGCAATGGCACCCGGAAACGCTGAGAGCTGGCGAAAGTCATCCTATGCCTATGCCGTTGTCTGCTGTGATGTCGCTCCCAAAGTCATGAGGTGACGCTAGAAAGCCAGCTCTACCAAAGCAGTTTACGACAGTGGTTTTTTGCACACCATTCCATGCCCCAGTCATTACTTGAATCGCTCTGCGGATGTCGATATTCAGTTTGACCCCCAAGCGAAGGTTCATCAGGAGCCGCTGCACCAAACGTCGCCTGCATCCGACCTTAAGAGCTTTGATGATGCCTTGGCCGAGAGGCTGCAACCTTGCCGTGGTGTTTGGCGGCAAAAACTTTACAGTAATCCTCTTCAAGTGGCTGACGATGTGGTAAGCAGAACAATTGTCCACAAGAAGACAAATGTTGCGATTTGACTTCTTCAATTAGGCATGCCATGTGCAGATCCATTCGGAAAAAAGGTCTTGTGTCATTCATGCTTTCTTGTTGAACGCGTATCGGACCGGGAGGCTTTTTCGCGTTCTTGAAGCAGCGCAGTGACTTGCTCTTGCCAATAACGAGCGGTCGCAGCTCGCAGGAATCATCCATGTTCTCTGTGAGCAAAATCGAGATGCGCACTTTACTCATCTTCCCCCCGTGACACAAGGTCCCTTTTAAATCCAACGTCTTGTTCGGCAACATCTGCCAGAACAGCGCCGTCTCGTCGGTGTTGTAAATATTCAATGACGAAAAGCTGTCGCGAATGGTGGGCCACTTCTCTGTGTCCTGGCTGTTTGTCGTGCCGCTTTCGCTGGACAGGGTCTTTCCAACGATGCAGTAGCGATTCTTAAAGCATTGCTACCAACCGTTGCCACCAGTGAAGTTGTCAACCACCAAGGCCGCAGCAAACCACTGCTTTTTCCATCAGCATCGGGCCGTCAACGGGAATGTTTTTTGTCCAAGTCTCCAAAAACCAGGCGTACAGCGCTTTCTCAGCATTGTCGTACGCAGGAGCACGCATGCGACAAGCCTGAGAATGACTCGGCTGGGCAGCCTTCACCTTTACATTGGCTTTCTTCCGCATAATCATGCACAACGTGCTCCGAGGAATGCCGAATGCTTCCGCAATCGACGACTTTTTTTCATCAGCTTCCACACACCCAATGATGTCGGTTTTGGCCGCCAAGTCCAAGTTCTTCCGCTTTTTCACTTCCATGGCGACCAGGGTCGACAGATATCGTGCACATCGTGGTCGCGTACAAGAAAGCACAAGTCAGAAACATGAGAGCGGCGAG
Organism: Rhipicephalus appendiculatus; assembly: GCA_030522465.1. Lineage (NCBI taxonomy): Eukaryota > Metazoa > Arthropoda > Arachnida > Ixodida > Ixodidae > Rhipicephalus > Rhipicephalus appendiculatus. Next base: position 120,490 of record JALIZH010013724.1, on the reverse strand, counting down.
AAGACACTATGGCAGTGCGCTGCACACAAACAACAAAGCAACGGTGGCAACGAAAAATGAGTGGCTGCTCCTGTCGAAACATGCTGTCTGCAATGGCAATGGTACTTACAATGTTGCAGCAGGCAGCCGCAACATTGTCGAAAAAAAAAAGAGCAAAAGAAAAAAAAGAAAAAAAAGCGCAAAAAAAGATAGCAAAGTTACATAATTTGGCGACTTGCTTGAACTCACCTACGTATCCGCTGAGGCCCACACGCTTGTGCTTTACAATCGCCGTCGTCGTCCGACAAGGCACTGGGCCGTGGACTGTCTCAGTAGGTGCATTCGAGTGAATCATGCAATTAACGTGCGTAATCAAGAAACGTCGAAAGCACGCTGCTCACGCAGCACTGAGCGCACAGACAAAGCTACGAGTCCGTTGAGGCTACTACGACACACCATAGAACACCAACACAAAACCTGGGCACACCTTCGTCCACCTGTTCCATCCGGCACGCGATAGATCTCCAGTCGACAACTAACAACGATGATAACCACGCATAATATCAGGTAAACACGACAAATACACAAGCGCGGGACAAACTTATCCCGGCACCGCTGACTTTTTTTTTTTGAGCTGAACGTAGGTTCCACACACGTGGTTTTGGTTTGAAGTGGTTGGCTCACGTACGGCACGTGATTTGAACACAGTTGCAATATATCCCCAGTCGACGATTGATAGCATGATAACCACATATGATATCAACAAACATTATAATTATACAAGCACAGAGCAAGCTTATTATTCTTTATTTGTTTTTTGTTTTTTTTTTCGTGTTAAGTGTGGTCCCGCACACACGTCCTTACTTTTAAGTGATTGGCTCAAGCGCGGCGGGTGATTTGAACTGAGGGTAGCGGCTTGGGCTTGTTGGAAATTCATGACTGACAGATCACGTCGATCAGTTCTCTGGTGAAAAAGAGTTGGAAGGCATCGACAGCCCACATGAAGCTCTATGTGTTGCTATGGAGTAGTAGAATCTCGATGATACGAATTCGTAGGGAGCACGCAAAATATTCGTATCATCCTGAATTCGTATGAACCAAAACAAGTTAAAGCTGATCATGAAGATGAACAAGTACTTTATTGAAGTGAACTACTTCTTGCTGAAAAAGTCCATGATGTTCTTTTGAACTTTTTTGCCTTCGCTGTTCCTTAAGAAAGCCGCCTGAAAGGAATTAAACCGTGCCGCGGTTTCTTCACTCACGCTGCCGGCACTTACGGTGCGGCGCAGAACATTGAGGTCGTGGTGGTTTTCCGACGCCGACGGCAGGACGTCACACACGTCGACGTCTTCACCATCAGTGTCGGACTCGGTCCCCATTGCCTCGTTGACCAATTCTTCGACAGATCGCAGCCCACAGGTCGCGACGTTGTCGTCCGCGGTGACGAAGTCTTGCGCCGAAGCTCGAGTCCCAAGGTCCTCCCAACCCTCGATGTGCAAATCGGCGTCCGGCTCTTGGTCTTCCGTCGGAGCCGCATTCTGCCCCGCAAAAAAATCGCACTTGCGAAAACAGTTCGCTATCGTGTCCTGGGTGACATTGTCCCATGACATGGCCAGGAAATGTAACGCGTCGAGCAGACTGATCCGCAAGTTTTCATCCTTGCGATCAATTTTCGCCAGGAGCCTCCGCACAAGCAACCCTTTGAAATGGTGCTTGACATTTCTAATTATTCCCGTGTCCAGCGGCTGCAGACGGCTCGTGGTGTTTGCGGGCAGGAACCTTACGGTGACATTGGTAAAGTTGCAGTCCTTCGGATGAGCCGAACACTGATCGACGAAAAGCAAAAATTTTTCTATTTTTGGCTCCCATTTTCCGGTCCGAAGCCGTAAGGAACTCGCGGAAAAAATCAGGCAGTCATCCAAGCTTTCTTATTTCCTTTGTACAGGCTAGGCAAACGTCCTGCCGATCGGAAGCACCTTGGCTGTTTCGATTTGCCAATGACGGTAAGCTGAAATTTCTCCAAACCGTCTGCATTTTTGCACTATAGCATGGTGACCCGTTCCTTACTTTTCTGGCCACCCTGGCAGGCCTGGCCTTTCACGCGCAAGCTTCTCTCCGGCTGCAGGTTGAAAAAGAGTCCGGCCTCATCAGTGTTGAACACGTCGCGCGGAGCGTAGTCCGAAATGAGCGCCGGCAGCGTGTTCAGCCAGTCGCTGACCTGTGACTCGTCCACTTTCTTAGCTTCACCGCTAACAACTTTGTACACTAGTCCGTGCCTTTCTTTAAAACTGTGCAGCCACCCGCCAGAAGCTTGGAAGTCGTCGATGCCAAGGGGAAGCGCAATGTTGTTCGCCTTTTCGCGTATCACCTTGCCATCCACGTTGACGCCAGCTGCTGTGACTTCGCGAAACCACGTCAGCAGGACCTCTTCCAGCTTCACATGGGTAGCCGTCTTTGCCTGCTTGACATTAGCGCCGAAGTGCTGGGCATTCTTCAGCACGACGTCTCGCTGCCCAACAATGGTGCAGAGCGTCGATAGCGCTATGCCTAACTCCTTCGCCAAGTCGGCGCATTTCTTCTTATGGTTTTCGTCGAGCTTCCTCAGTATTTCAATGTTCTCCTTAAAGGAAAGGGCCTTCCGCTTCCGAGACATGTCGACGAACACTTCGGTCTCCCGGTACGAGCAGCAACTCTCAAACACCACGCACACGGATTACGCAGCAGCGACACGAGAGCGACGAGAACAACGAGAGACTCTTGTGCGTGCGCCCGCCAGGGTTACCAGATGGCGCAAACCTCGGTCGTGTGTGCAGTCCCCGGGAAGGGGAGGTGGAAGGTGCTGCACCGCGTGAAGTGGGAGCAGTCTTGGGCTTGCGCCTTTTCCTGTTTCTCTTCTTCCTTGGGTTCGCCAAGACCGCCTTACGCGGTGGGTCCTTCAGGAAGGCCACCGAGAGGGGTGGGGGCAAAGTTCCATTGCCCAGTGCCTCCTCTGTTATCTCCATGGCTGCAGTATCCTCCTGGTCACCAGCGGCAGCAGCAGGGATGTCAGAGGTGCTGGTAGGGGGGGTGGGTCGCAGCAGGTACGCTGGTGGATGGCGCTGCACGACTGTCAGCAGATGGCTCGACCTCTGAGGGTTCTTCTGCTGTCGCATCAGGAGTAGGGTACACAATCTCGTCATTGTCGGACTGTACTGTGTTAGCGTCAGAGGCGAGCAGTTGTTGTTGAGGCCCGTCTTCATTGGCAGTGCTCTCGGCACTGTTGGAAGTGGCCTTGGTCACAGCAGAGGCGTCCTGAGAGGCAGATGACTCCTCGGAAGACTGGGGGGGCCGTGGTGCTACTCCCTCCTTCGTCAGAGGAGTCCTCCCCATCAGAGGGGGGGGCTTGGTACCAGTTTTCGTGGCGCGGCTGTCTCATCGTCACTGCTGTCGTCATTGCGAGGACGCTTGCGTGATGAGGACAGGTCCATTTCTTGCTCCTCTGTGGGCTGGGGGGAGCGGGGGGGAGGGTGTCTGTAGGTGCGCCAGTGTTAACTGGATGTGGAGTGTCTGCTGCAGAGCTGGTCCATGTTTTTACAGCAGGCAGAGGAAAAGGGGTTTTGTCAAAGGTAATGCCTTGGTTGTTTCCGGCAATCCAATTCCGGCAGTAGTCCAAGACACCTCTCCGACGTTCCTGCATTGCTTCGAAAGCCGCCAGTACCTCTGGGGTCAGGCTGATCCTTGGAAGGCTTTGGCAGCGTCGGTGTCCAGAGCGGGGGCGTGCTGTGGTGGACGGTCCCGCACTGGGTGTCGCGAGAGCCGCGAGGAGCTCCGCGTCAGCGGAGGGGTTGTGTGGCGTGTCAGGGTGGTTCATGGTCATTCAGGGGAAGTTCACAAAATGTTTAGTCGCACTGCACTCCCGAAATTTCACTCACAAACACACGGTGCACGTCAGACACTGAAGGTTCAGAAAGTTTGTCTCTTTCTAAGATGGTGAAGGCGACAACACAGACTACTGACTAGTAGAGGTGTCACATAGAGAGTGGGGAGAAGAGCGTGAGTTATGCGCCAGAGGGTAATAAAAAACGATTTAAAAGAAAAAAGGTGGCACTCGAAAATTCACTGTCCTTCACGAAATGTTCCTGCACAACTACGGGGCCGAGAAGCGCGTTTACAGGCACGGGACGTGCAATGGCTTAAAGGCAGTCCAAAGGTGGGTCACGGTTACGAGGGATAATAAAATAAAGTGAAAAAAGAAAAAGTGTAACCGTGAAAAGAATAGAACAACTCCGCGAGGCTAGTAGAAAGAAGCTGGCGGAGCGCTACAGATGAAGGCGAAGCACGAACGCACGCGCTACAAGTAAAACACGTGAGGGGTGCCCACTCTACAAGTAAAAGGCAAGGGGCGAACCAGCGCGGTACAATTAAGCAGACGATGCAGTGAGGCACGCGCTACGAGTGAAAAACACACGAGGGCTGCACGCGCCACAAGTAAATAAAGCGGCTACCGAAGGGGAAATAAAATAACATATAAAAGAAAAGATAGGTAGCCGAAAAAGAAAATTACACCATCTCCCGCTAAAGGGAACCATGTGTAGATGTGAAGCAGCGGGCGCTAACGCTTACACTGGCGGCGGCGTTGACGCTGGCGCTATCGCAGCGTTGCGCAGGAGAAAACTGGGGAGGCGCAAAGCACGCAGTGATGGAGCGGTGTTTCCTACTGGAACATGCCAATTGCTGCTAATGGGCAATGAGAGACAGAAGACTCCGACTGGACACAGAGACCCGCAGTGCGCTTTTAGTTAACGCGCACGCTGCGAATTTTTATTGTTCAACAACGCACAGGAGAAATGTCCCACCGGCACCACCTTGGAGGTCGAGATCCATTGCCATATATACGGGATGGCCAGTGAACGGTTGTGCAGCGCGAGCAGTCGGTTTTTTCAACCAAGAAACTCGATAGCAGACGCTATCGGCGTCGCGAGGCGAGAGAGGGCGGTAGCGTAGGAGAGGAGAGGGGGGGACGGGCATGCGCAGTGGGAGTGTGGACGCCACGGGCGGGCAGGGAGGAGAGAGGGGGGGAGCGTAGGAGGGGAGAGAGAAGGGGAGGCGCATGTGCAGTGAGGGTGTGGTTGCCGCGGGGAGGGGATGCCTAGAGGAGAGAGAGGGGGAGGGGAGAGGTTTTTTATTTTTATTTTTTTTTTGATGGGTTTGCGCATGCGCAGTAAGGGTGGTCACGCCGCACACCACCACCGGATTAAGCTTCGCCATAAGATGCTTCACATTTAAAAGGCGGAGCACGAGTTGAACATGCAAAAGAGCTTTGCGCGTGGCACGCGAGTCGGAGCCTGGCGCTACGGCACGCCAGTCGGGCGCGGGAGCAGTGACTAAACACTCACCCACCGGTCGTGTGAGGCGCGAGGACTGGGGCAAGGAGCGCAGAGCGCGAGAGATGCGACCTTCCCCGATGGCTGTTGAGATGAGACTCCGAGATGGGAGGGCCCGCTGCCATGCCGCATACCTCGTCTCTACTCTCCTCCTCGCAGGCTCTTTTCCCGAGCAAGCCTGAGAGGTTTTCCCTTTCTCGTCGGTGGGGCATAGTGCAGCCGTTTCCACGGGGAGGAGGCGAGGAGAGATTTCGGCTCGTCTTCGTGCTGCTGTGGGGCTCGGGCTGCTCAGGAGGTGAAGGCAATCGAGGTGGAAAAAAAACCGCCGGCAGCCGCGGTGGCCCCTCTCCGACCAGCCGTGTCGCTCCGCTCACGTGCAGCGGTCACTCGCGCATTCGTATCATCCGAATTGGCTGAGGAAACTGTTCGTATAACATCGAATTACGACGCATTTTAAACAACGTAGTCCGTCCGACACAACCTCAAAATTTGTATCATCGCGAAATTCGTATCAACCGTAATCGTGTCATCGAGATTCTACTGTATGCCGTCAACTTCAACCCTCCCTGGTTTGGTGTCTCAAAATGGCATGGAAGCCGTTCTAGCCAAAAATGGACGCCGTTCTAGCTGGAAATCGAAGTCGTTCCAGCCAGAAAGAAAAGACATTCTGCAGGAAATGGAAGCTATTTTGGCAAGATTAAATCGGGAAGAAGCATGATGTTCCCCAGGGAAAAGTGCCTTTCCTGCAATAAGGAGGACAGGTTTTAGAAATACACTTTATTTGATCTCTTCGAGATAAGGCTTTGGCCTGCTTAATCTTCTTTTTTACATCTTGGATCTTTTCACTAAGTATTCTCTGTAGCCCATGGGCAGGCACCGTCACATCTTCTTTCTTTGATCTGCCCCAATAGGCTAGGCATCCTTCTGAAAAGAGAAGGCTAGATAAGCAAAAAGATGAACGGCTTTTCAATAAAACAAATCAATATGCTCACCGTTCACAACTTGTACATTTACTGGAGTGAGCTGCTTAGTTTCCTCTCCTGGTCACAGAACGTCCACTGACGGTCCTGTGTGCCAGTGCTTGCTGTCCCCAAATCGCTTTAGCAGAGTCTCGCACCACAGTTGTTGCCTTCTTATTGTTGAAAATCTTAGTGGCCTGGCTCAGCAGCTCTGGGGAAGTACAGAAGTTGTCTATCGTAAGGCTGTACCCCTTGCCTAGCAAAGGCTCGAGGAGCTTCTTAACAACTTTGGTGAAGAGGGGGGGTTCAAGACCTGCTGGTGTGTCCGAGATTTGTGCCTTTTGCAATATAGATCAAGACATACCACCACTCATATCCCACACATCAAAGGGCGGCATGCCAAAAAGGCGGCCTATCTGTCCGCTCGCTACGTCAAAGGTGTTGATGGTGGTCGTGACGGGCGTCCGAGTTGCGTGCGCTGCCTTGGCGAGTTTGTCAGCAGCCTCTTTCCTGGGGATCCCAACATGCGCAGGAATCCGCTGAAGGAGAAGATACAGTCGAGGTCCTGTGCCGCTTCAAGCTTTGTGCACAATGCGCTTTGCGACAGGTGGCCCTCGGATGTATTCCACTGCTGCGTGCAAGCAGCGCACGGGCAGCAGAGGCGACCCTTCTTGTGCTCTTGCGAAGGGCATTCACCGCAGGGTTCCAGCTGAGCTGGTGATTGATCACAAGTCCGATATACTTCGCTCATCGCAGGAGTCCAAGTGATGGAAAGTCCATGAAGATTGAGCCTTGGGTGGTGGAGCTGCAGTACACCAAGATCGGCTGTCTTCTCCGGTGAGAGCCGCATTCCCTTGCCACTGATGAATGCATCGATGGTGTCGAGCACGCACTGAACACTTGAGCACACATGCTGGCCGTTGGTTGTTGGTCCAGATGCAAAAATGGCAATGTCACCCGCGTACATAGTGATGTGCACATCAAATGGCTGGGCATGGGGAATGTGATCACCGACGTCGACCAGGGTGAGGTGAACAAAATGAGCTCAACACAGTGCCCTATGGAACACCAACACGTACAGGACATGGATCACTGAGGACGCCTCCAAAGCGCACACTCATAGTTCTGCCACGGAGGAACGAGGCGACACATGTGAGGAGTAATCCAGTCACTCCAAGAGTGTGCACCACGTCCAGGATCGTGTGGTATGGCAGGTGGTCAAAGGCCGATTTTATGTTGAACAGGATCAAGGATCCAGCCTCCCCGTTGTGGCGTGCTTCCCCAGCGTCGGAATTACATCGGCAAGGGCGTCGGCAGTAGCGTGTGGCCAGCGTAAGTCGCTTTGCTTTGGTGGAAACGTGTCTTGTGCCTTGGCGATCCATTTGAGTATCTGAAGTGCCATGGCCTCAAAAGCCGTCCTGCTGCAGGGGAAATCTGAAAATGTGCAGCACTTGTTCGGTATGACGAATTCAATGCCCCACACACTCTGCAGCACCCACAAAGTTTTCACAATTTCGGTAAAACGGCACACTGCACTGAGGTGACATACCACGTGTGGCAGCGGGAAACAAACTGACGGGTCGGTGTGCTGCCGCACTATTTGTCTGCAGTCATTAAGTATAGTGCTGTTTTGAGCTGAATGTTTCTTGCTGGATGTTGATATTTCATTCAAACATAACTGTCATATCATTATTGCAGTTTTCTTCCGTCATTTGTGTTCTTTTATTGAGAAGTGCTGCGAATTTCTAAATGATTACCAGTGTCGCGTGTCAAGTTGTATTCTTCAGCATTTCAGTTGTTCCCGTGTTTGACCCACTCAAGTGCACTGTTCAGGAACAACAGCTGCATGTACTGGGCGTCGAATTCGAGCGCTGTTATCTTTTGATCTAAGTATATTTCCATTGAAGACAGGCCATCACGACAGTGATCACATTTCATCAACTTATTGACGACCACTTTTTGGACATTTTCAATGTGCTGTGGCATGTTTTCCCTCTGGTTGAAGAGCTTACAGCAAGTTTCCCAGCAATCCCATCACATCAACATAACCTAGCTTGCTTGCTTACTAAATGCACGTGGAAGCACTTGTGTGCTTGCGTGTAATTTCTGCATGTGTATAAGGAGGGTTCATGCATAAAGGGTCAGTTTAAGGGTCTTGGTTAGCAAAGAAAAAAAAATCGAGAAATATATTTACCGAAAATGGCATTTTTGTTCTGTGCAAGCACTGCTGTGTGCTGACAGCAAGTTTCCTGTGTCTTTAAGCGCAAAGAACGCATGGACGCAGGGAGTTGGGGCAGACTCGGATCTTCTGCTCTTGAGTTCTCTGCAGTTGTGAAATACTCACGTTATACTTGAAATATACTGTACTTGCTCCATTCTAAGCACCCCCTTTTTCTTATGATATTGATACTAAAAGTGAGGGGGTGAGGGGGCTGCTTAGATAAGAAAAATTTAAAAACGACCGCACGGCCCAATTGCTTTTTGCGGCAATATTTCAACGAAATGAGTGCGAAAAATGTCATTTTATTTGGAAAGCAGTAACAATACAAATCGGTGTGGACAAGTGAACCTGCCGCTTCTGTCTGAAGTCACTCACTCTCACTTCCACTCAAGTCCGTCGCACCATTTGAGCTGCCGCTCTCTGTCCTACAAGAGATCATCGTTTGTGCCGTCCAAATTGTTTACAATCGGGCACTTCTTAAATAATTTAATGACAATTCTCGACTTTCATCCGCCTCAATGTGTCCGAGATCCACGTTGCTATCGTTGACGAGGATGCTTCTTCCAGCTTTCCTGTCGGCGTTTTTTTCCCGGTCAGGGTTCTGCACCCACTCCTCTTCCTCTTGTCGAATGTGAGCCTTAAACGGCTTGTCGACTGAGATGTCGAGGGGTTGTAGCACTGGCAACATGCCCCCCTGGAATAACGACCAATTCAAATGTTGCTGTTGTGAAGCGTGGTCTTCACCTCTGGGGTAAAGTGGTCGAGAACTGTGTCCAAGAGAAGCGTAGAATGCATGCCTGAAGGTCCACTGAGCAGTGCCCACGGGCACCACTGCCCCGTGGCTAAGATCCAGTCCTGTCATCAGTTTGGCGGCCATCCACCCTTTATACCTGTACTCTGACAATGACATCTGTAGGAAAAGATTCATTTGGGCATATTTTTTCTTTTGAGGATTATATATGGCTGAAGCTTATGGCCGTCAGCTACAATGCACAACATCATGTGACACGCTGCTTTTTGTGCCCGTCGTCTTAATCATTCACTTTCCAGGCTCCCACTTCATTAAGTGCTGGCCCTCGGCATGTCGAAAAACACAGGTGTCTGATCGGCATTACCAATCTGGCCAAGATCATAGCAGTTTTCTCTGCAGAGATTCTTGATGTATTGTTGAAAAAGCAATAAGTGTATCTTCGAAAGCACCTGGCAGCTTTTGGAATATCGTTTTCCGACGTCTTAGAGAAAAGGAGCCGTTACTTGCACGAAATACCAGGCACGTAATCAGCATTCATATTGCAATTTATCGCTTTTGTCTTGATGGCCATCAGCAGTTATGGCGAAGCCCCTGTTTCGTTCACTGCAAACAAACTCGCAGGCTTCCTTTTCAAGTTGAGTATGTCAGCCCGTGCGCAGTCCCATGAACTTCTTCCATGTTACGGCACCTTTGAAAATCTAGTCCCACTGCTTCCTCCACCTGATGATGCAGGCTCGGTCCATGCCGAATTCCACAGCAGCACTGCGGTTGCCATTGTCTTCAGCAATTGTGATTGCAGCTCGCTTGAACTTCAAGCTGTAGGAAGTCGTCTTCGCACTCATACCAACATCCGTTAAGGCTATTGAACAACGACAAAACAAAGCAACGCGCGCCTGCAACTCCGCAATGTCAGCACAATCTGTCTGGACATTCCTAGCGCCACCGACTTCTGTGCCGATGACTTCCGTGCCGCCGTCTCTTGTTGGAACCCAGCAAGAAAGCGCTCTTGAGGGCATTGGTTGCGCCATGCATGGGCTGCATGCTCTTCCTCATAGAAAAAAAAAAAGAGGAAGTGCTTAGATTCGCAAGCAAACTTCTTGACCATTTTTTTTCTAGCGAAAAGGGGGGGGGGATGCTTAGAATTGTGAAAATATGCAGTATCTGCCTTGATACTCCGTGACTGCTTGGTGGAGTGATTGTCGCTCCAGAAGGCACACCTGCACATAGTTCAGTGTACGATGAAAGCTCTGTGTGTGCCCATTGGCCTGCGGGTAAGGAACGGAAGACTGCAACAGACGAGTGGCCCGCTCTTGGAGAAATTGAACAAGCTTGCGAAAAGTGAATTGCGTCCCTTTATCAGAAACTATCTCCTCTGTATAATCCTCTCAAGAAAAAAAATACTTTAAAGAAAGCCTTTGTTCGTGCTTGTTAACATGTTGCTGCAGACGTCAACTTCTGGCCATTTGAAATACTAATCGACAAAAATGAGGAGGAACCTCTTGCCTAAGTGCATGCTCCAGGGGACCAACAATGCCAATGCCGAGTTTTTCATCACAGTCACTCGGGCTCTAAGGGTGCTCAGCTTTAAGCTACATAGCTCGAAAGAGAAACGGACTTCTGTGGTCACTGGAGTGTCGTGCCTTCAATACGTAGCTGAAGGGCCTTGGTGCCATTGAGTCCAATAAGAGAACTGCCGCCATGAATGACATAAAAGAGGAACTGTGCCCTGAAACCTTCGAAACAGTTACATTTTATCTAAGTGGCAAGTTGGGCAAGTTGGTGGAACTTAATCTTGAAAAATGTTTTTTCTCATGTTAAAGCAGCATTCCTATAACGTTGTGTGGCCAATGAGCTGATGTTGTCAATTTTGTTCACTGTATGTATGTCATCTTTTACCAAATCAAGTTCAGTTGCGAGTCTGCACACGTCCTGTCTCCTAGTCTTCTGTTGTCCGTGTTTTTAGCGCAGTAAAAAGCCTTTTCCAGATGCCTTGTATTTACTTCCAAGAATGTTCACCATGTCAGCGCAATGATGCCTTTCTTGAGGTATCTTCTTTCTCGCAGCAATAAGTGCGTGGTCTTTCATTTTGACAGCCTTTCCACCCTCCTTCTGTATCTGCTTCCTCACTGTCAACTTGTTAGCCTTTATCTTCAACAAGGAACGGGCTTAGCTAGCAGTGCTTCAACACCTGTGGAATGGCATTTGCGAATGCCTGGGTCATCAGAGCTGCGGGGAATCCGGGCACAATGCCAGCCATCTCACCGTGGGTCACCGGCAGCAAGGTCTTTCACATCCACAGCCCCCCTTGATGGTGGTCTTGTAGAATGTGAGGGCCACGCGCGACAGAGTCAGGTCCGAGGGAGCCACTTGGCCCTTCTTGAGCCCATACCGAGCCCCTAGCTCAGTGACCTGAGCTTTACTCTCATCACTCATCCTGCGTACCGTGGCCGTGGTGTTTTTTCCCCTCATCAAGAATATGATGCATTTCATACCAAAGACAAATGAGTAGGGTGAACAAACAAATAAATGCAGGAGTTAACTAGACTGATTTGTACATCTCTGACTTGAATCTTCGAAGCATATCATCAGTTACTGAAAACTGCACACGGCATTCACACTTCAACGATAACGCTGTACGAATACGCAAATCACATGCAATGTTTTTACCAACATCTTATTCCTGTATTTAGTCCTCATGCAGGTTGTCTGTCTGAAATTCTTTTCTGCTACTGGATTTGATACAGGTATGGAGAGGCTAGCCAAGTCATAGAGAGTTTCCATTCTCATACTTGAATGTTTCGTTCAGATTAGTGTGCAGTAATCTCACACTCTGCCATCAAAGACAGATTTCGCTGCCCAGACGTGCATCAATACTTTTCTCTACCCTTTTGTAATGTCTGCTTTTTCTTCCAAAGGTGTTGGAAGGGAAGCTGTTCGAACATGCAGCGTGTCATGTGCGACAACACTTTTGACTAGTGGAGGGCACTGATGCCCTGAGAAAGCTTTTGGTTACCATGAAGATCCTTTTCCAATGTCCCGCAGTGAGGCATTTAAGAAATCCTGGCAGCGCGCTGCTTTGTTTTGAGCTGACATTTCAGTGATGGCCAATCTAACACTCTTGCAGCAATGAGAGAGCTTGTTACCGAAACGTGCACTGAAATCATAGTGAATGAATGAATGAAAACAACTTTTATTAGGTCCAGCAGGACGCGACAATGTCGCGCACCCGGCTTAGGGCCTATCCACGCGCTCTCCGCACACCCGCACCGCACGTGGCGGAACACCTGCCGCACACAAGTGGAAGGCGAAAGAGCATCGCCGATTCGCTCTTTCGCCCTCCGCTTGCGTGCGGCAGGTGTCCCGTCGCCTGCGGTGCGGGTGTGCGGGTAGCACGTGGATAGGCCCTTAGTTCCATGTCGCGATTTCGGGCTTTAAGCTGCGTTTACTTGCAACTCTGGACACCATTGTTCTCTGGTACACATCAAGCTTCTTGCGCATTTTCTTGGGGTGAGCATAAAGGGACAAACAATATGGAGAGGCTAGAAAAGAAATAAAAATGCATGTGCGCTAAATTCCATTCCCATACTTGGATTATAGACACATACTAAAATAATTATTGTTCTGCCTGCCCTACCTGCTGAGATATCAAGGCCTCAAGGTTGAACAGAGTCATAAATTTACATTTTGAGAAGAATGGAAAAAAAAACAAACACTCAGTTTAATAAAAGAATAAGGATCTGCATATTTTGCAACGTAGATGCTAATAGCCACCAGGAACATAATTGGACTGGTGCTTAGTACTGTAGTGGCGCTTCTTTTGTGCTTGCTGGACATTCTCACTTGAGGCACGCTTGCGGTTAAGAGTCGGCCACTTGATGCCCATCCTTCTCAGTCATCCGTCTGACACTTGGGAGGCTGGGGTTCAGATTGAGCTCATCCAGGATACCTCTTGAAGTTCTCAAGTTGTCGCAGTTAAATTTCATCACTGCCTGAGCAACTGCAGCTTCAACTGCGAACAGTGAAGCATGGTGCTGCTTAGGTTCCAAAGCTCAGATCATAGAAAGAAGGCTTTCATTGCTGTTCTGGGTTTTACCCCTTTGGCACCTTTCTAGAAGCCCTCTTTCTGATAGGCGCTCATAAACTGGCAGAAGGGCTTTGCGCACACGTTGTGGAAAATTATAGCGGTGCTTCGGAGTGGGCTCCCCTTTTGCAGCTGCCGCATTCTGCCGGCACCAAGAGTCTGGGCCTGTCGGACGCAGGCTGTGGTTAGACTCACTATCGTTTGAAGTTATGTGATATTAAGTCGCCATGACAGCTCTTTGCATGCCCTCAACATCTCCTTTGTGAGTATTGAGTGCCCAGCCGTATTATGAGCTCAACTTTGTTATCAAGTCCTCAGTGAGCCTTCCCCTTCCTCCAAGGGTTTCAGAGGCTCCTCCCTTGTGCCTTGCAACCAAATTGTATTGGGCAGTGCCCATATGCTTCTGGACATGCTTCATACAATCCTCTTTGTGGACTTTTAATAAAGCCATAGACATCCGCTTCTTGCAAAGCGAGGAAGGTGTGGCTGTCACCATCTGAAAGAATTGTGTATTTGAGGCCATTTTTTCTCAGGGACCTCTCAAAAAGGAGCACGGCTGCCTCCACTTCCATTTCGCCAGCTTTTTTCGAAGTGTTTTTCTGGCACACGTGGCTGTCCCACCAAGCCTGATATGTCAGGTCGTCTGCCTTCGGTCCTCGTTCGCATCCGGCACAGAAATTGCTCAGAACTACGTAGTCGAGCACAGTTCCAGTGAAGAGCTCGATCACTGCCCTCATGCCTATGTGGGACGAGTGCCCGCGCGTCATCCATGAGCCATCATATCAAACGGCAATATTGTTTTTTGTAAAGCTCGCGAACTGTACTCGCGCACTCGCCTGTGACTTTTCCCGGCTGCACGATTCGCTGCAGGAGTAAAGTTTTCGTTTACATATCCCTGCCAGGTTTTTTTATGGCGACCGCGATGGGATATGTTCATGGTCGAAAAGATGTCATTCATAGCCGCTTGACGGTTCCCAGTGGCCTGCATGGCTCGAGCGGCGAGGACGTTGACGGCGAACGGGCTCACTTTCTGATCGCCATTCACCCCCCGGAGAGCTCCATGCTTGCGCGATGTCACCACAGTTCACGCAATGCGCACACCTTTTCATGGCAAGGCCGTACTCTGTCCCATTTATAGATGCTGACGCTGCCGTTGCAGATTTTACACTTCATAGCATCTAACAGTTGACTCATGCAGCCGAGATCGGCAATTATAAAGCTTGCCTCTTCGCTCTGGTCCGCGGCAGCATCGTTGGCCGGTGCATCATTTCTCACAAAGTCAAATTTTCTTTTCGACGCGGCAGTCGATGCAAGATCGTGTAGCCTTGAATTGGCTTTCGTCTGCCTTTCCAGCAGCTCTGATTGCGTAAGCAATGTTGTATCGCAGTGGATGCGGCCGCTACCTTGCGAAACGTCGCTGGCCTTCAGGCCCTCTAGGCCTAACTCTCCGTCAGCTGCTTTGGTATCCTCTGGTATCCTCCCCGTCAAGAGACACTTTGTGTACAGGGTGGCTAGTTTTTCTAACACAAGCTCTCCACCGTCTTTCAACAGGTCTGATGTTACCTGATCCTCACCAGCGGCTTTGCCTCTTTGCATTTACTGTATGTATGTTTATTTCTTGCGTTGTCTGCTCGATCCACTCAGGAAATAAGAAGCAGCTGGCTCCTTGTGCACAGTCATCTTGTTTTACATCATATCAAAAACAATAAAAAAAGCATTTACTGAAAGCAGTGCAACAACAGTATAGGTCAATAGTACTTGCAAAGCCAACCCTCGCTTTGTGTTATGTTGGCTGGGGTCGTAAGGGTACTGTACGACCGCGTTATGTTGAGACGGCACGGAGCCGCCAAAAACACACCGCCATGCGAGAGGAAGGACTGGCTTGGCTCGGCTTGCCTAGCCTTTTTATTATTCCGAAACGTGAGTGGGGGGGCGCTACCAACAATACATAACAGCTTTGTACCCAAATGAACTGTCAGTCCAGGCTGAAAGCATTCTTGTTACAAGGCCCTTTTAGAAGACTGCTCTTCTGTGACCTCCATAACCAGGAACTCGCCTGCCAGCTTCACATCCCACTTGACTTGTGGGCATTGTGGAGAATTTCATGTTACTGTGGGAATTCCTCTTCAAGCCAATTCAGCTGTCTGCTTGTCACACAGAAGAGATGCATTTGGTCAGGCTTGTTGAAGTATGGGGTGTGCTTTTTGTTGACCTCATTATGGGTGGCAAACTACCATTGAATTGACGTCCTAAACTTCAGTTTACAAGAGTGTATCTGAAAGGCTCAGCTTTTGGGTAGTATTAAGAAAAAGAAACTGCAGCAATCGCCTCATCTGAAAAGAGTTGAACTGCTCTCTCAACGTCCGTATTTTGTTTTCTTTCAATGTTACCGGTTTCGCGTGCTTTTAGGCAAGAAAGGAAAACGGGTTTTATAACTTATTTCTTTGGAGTTCATGGAGTTCCTTTATGAACAGTCCTGTTATATGGAAGGTTCCACCTGTCATATAGCTTTCAAGAAAGAAGTTCTGGGCAGTTTTGACAACCAATATTGCTAATAAGTGATATAGTGAAGGCATATTAAGTGCTAGTTTTTTAACATATTGGCCACGCTGTGAATAAGCTTGCTACTAGTGAAATGTAGGTACAGTCGAACCCACTTATAACAATACCGGTTTTAACAATATCTCGGTTATAACAATGACAAGCTGCTGCACTGTCAACTTTTGCACATTTTCAGTGGTGAAATAACCCGCTTACAGCAATGCCCGCACGCCGCATTATCGGTTATAACAATGAACTCTGGCTGTTGGGTGTCCGTGCCGAAAGGTAATGGAACGCGCAATCCTTGAAAAGAAAGAAGAAAGCGAGAAATTCCAATTCCATATTTCTTTCAGCACATTTCTTTCTGTGCTGAGCCCCCACCCACAACCCCGAAAGTGCCCCAGTGCCCCTTCGAATTCACGTTATGCTGCATTGCATAGCACTGTGGCGTTGCGGCAAAGATGACTTTTGAAATCCGCAACGGCGCGGGAGTGGCGGTGGCTTCTGTTATTGCACTTTCGGAAATGCAATTCGAGTAAAAGTTGAGACTTCGAAGAGTTTCAGCATTCAAAACTTCAGACGTTGTCGTACATTGGCTCTATGGGGCTTGTGGCGGTCCCGTGAAAGCGTCCAATTTTTCAAGCATGTCCGAAATATTGACAGCTTTGTCATCCTTATCACTGATGTCTGTTGGTATATTACATCCGATATTATAGTTTTATCACTGCAGCCTACTGTCCCCCCTATTTGGCTTTTTTCCGTGCAACCCGTTTATAGCAATTATCGGTTATAACAATGACATTTTCGTGGCACATCAGTATTGTTATAAGTGGGGTTCGACTGTATTTCCTTGCATTGTTGAAAGCACACACAGTCACGATCTTTTCAGCTGGAATTTAAATCTCCATTGATGGTTCTTCTACAGCCTTTGAGATGCGTTGCATTGTCACTAGACTGCACTTGAAGGGCTTAATAATAGCAAAGGCTTCTGATTACTTCTTCCAAATTATGTTATCTATTATTGCATATTTATTTTCAAGAAGTTGCATCCCAGAACTATTTCTTCTTTTTTCTGATGCGTACTCTCTCCCAGTGAAAACAACACATCCCTTAAGTATTCAGGGATACTGCACAGTGTTTACAAGTTCACTTGCGCATTTAGGCAGCCACCTTGGTACAGAGAATGGAACACCCCTTCAGAAAAAAATGGGCATCTCTCATTACCTTGAGAGCTTTCTGTGTTTCCTTGATGTCCAGCGAGTTGTAGTAACTGAGAACTCTTCTTGGTTCAGTAGCCGTGGCTTATGGAACCTCAACAGTTTCCTTAATTTGCAGCATACGGTAGATTTGGTGTGAGATCCCACTCCTTGCTGCCCTCACTGCCTTTCTTGAGCAACCTGCTTCAAATGGAAATGCTGTGTGTGGCCAGAGAGACCCCCGCTTTGACACACTCTTCGCAATATGAGTTAGTTGGTGCACGTTGAAGCTTATATAACTTTTCCCATGCAACATCGCAGCTTCAACATGAAACCCTAGTAAGAGTTCTTCATGAACAGTAAGCTGTGATGATATTTCTTTCTGCTGCATTATGTGCAATGCCTCTGCGAGGCAGGCCTAATGTTGTACACATGAGCGATCAGCTATACCCTATCGAACTGCCATTCTGTTTCAAAAATACCAAATGGTTTATGGACCATTTAGTATTTTTAACGTATGACAGACTTTATCTCGAGGTACATGTTGTACACAATATTATCACTGACTTGCGAAATCTATTTCCCGTTCAGTTCTTCGTAGTTATCGATCCACACAGTGCACATGATTATTGGGCTTTTCTCTTTTTATCAACTTAGCTTCTGGAAATGACTGTCAAGCTGGCAGATGTTTTCAAAACCGCACTGCAGGCAGTGCATTGCAATGCACCGCTGATGTACAGACGTGCACGGAAGCAGGTGGCAGCGTGGTGGTGAAAACAAACTGTTCAGTGGATATTCCCAGTTGTGATATTTCTGCCAAAGTTGGCGCTCCCTGTCTTGGGTAGTAGCACTGCTCGAAGTTGCTTTCTTTCTCTGTGGGCCTCCTGTCCCTCATGTTATGTGTATACTTTTGATGGAGCGAACTCAACCGGTGGGAACATGCTGAGGGTGACGTGTGACATGCTGCCAAGTGCTGCACGTAGGCCTCGATCTCTGGCAGACACTGGCCTGGTGCTAGCTGTGGAACGTTGACAGAGAAGCTGCGAAATCTCATCTGGCATTACAAGCAACTTCAGAGCGTGTAGTTGGCTTCGCCACTGCGAAAGCACAGCAGGCTTCTATTCGTGGTCAGCAGCAAAGACGATGGGCAGAGCACAGCCAGCTGCAAGCCTCAAAAGAGCTCTCTCTACATATAGCATCTTGCTGCAGCCCGTACTACGCCGGGTGATTGAGTGCGGCTGCTTGAAAATTCCCGGGTAAGTGCAAACTTGGACTGTCCTTGTAAAAAGAAATCTCATGCACTGTACATTCGAGAGAGCTTGGTTACACATTTGCATAAAAAGTTCTGTGTTGCAGTTGGCTCTTTCAGGCCTTCGACGCATTTTAAAAGGACAAGCTCCACCCAATGCTCCAAACCAGAAAACTCCATGTTGTTCAAATGGTTCTGACGAATTCGCTGCTGACAAATGCTGACGTACATGAGAATGAACCACCCGTACACATTCTTCCTGAATTCAGTGGTTGAGCCGACACTCTAACACAATTTTCATAATCGTATCCGTTCCACAAAGATTCATTTTTCCTAATTCTTTAGTAAGTGGCATTGTCGTGAAATAAAGGTCAAAAAAGAGAGAGAGATGTCCCAGGAGGCAGTTTTCGCAAAAGGATGCCCTACATTTGGCCCCAATTCAAGGTCTCTGCTATTGTCAACCTTCAAGAAAGCTTTGCCCTGTTAAATGCCAAAATCAAGGACCAGTCCTCTGGGGCTGGTGAGCATGAAATTCAACCCAGTTTGGGTGCGGCTTTCCAGCCACATTCTGTTTAGGTGCAGTGACACCTGTAAACGGATAATTTGCTCGTTAATGCAGATGGAAGGGGTTCTCGGGAGCTTTTGGCATGCTGCGTAGACCTTGTTTAAGATCGGTCTCACTTTCTAGAGACAATTACTCTTGGTCCTCTTCAGTAACTTCAACGTCATTAACCACTTTTATGTTGCTGCAAAACGTGAAAAATCAGTCTCGGGTGAGAACTTCGGCAATGGTAGGCACACTTGTGCCCTGTGCGCAGTAGTGATGCATCTGTGGATACCCAAGACAACTCATCATCAGCGTAGCTCCCAGAAATTTCTGCATTTCAGAAGAAGAATTCAGCATTTTGCTGGATAGTGTGTGAAGCCATGATGAAATAATATCAGTATACATGCAGAAATTGTTTCTTGAATACATACTGCGATGTATGTAAAACTTTTAACTCTGCACAAGAGCTATAACCATTTAGGTTACCACTGGATAACGTCATGCAGAAGGAACCAATAAAGAACTGCTGACGTTAAGTGCAGGCAGAAGCACACACTGTATGAAGAATTTCCTTCACCACAGGACACTTAAGTGTCAAAGTCAGTGGAGAAGAGTGCCATAAGCGACATCTTACGTGGGGTGTGCACTCCTCAGTACTCTTCTCTTTGGCTTTGGCAGCAGTACTTGAAAGCATACTTCGAAATGTACCACATCCAGGATACAATATATACTGACAATGTAACACTATAGGTTTACAAACAATCACTGTTAGAAGTGGAGAAAACACAGCAAAGGGCAATAGGTGATGTTCAAAAAGATACAAAGAAAATGGGACTCTTTACTCTCGATAGAGAAATCGGAGTACTTTATTCTAATGAACAAAAAAAAAAAGGGGGGGGGAGGACCCTGCAAATAGTACGTCAAGCTTCAGTAGATTGGAGTGCAGCACCCAGAAGAAAAGGAATTAGAAAATCTTTTACTTCTACATCCCAGACGATAACAAAGCCTTGAAGTAGCTGTGTACATTGCGAATTTGCTGAGGAAAAATTGAAGACCCAGAAGTAATTGCCCATAGCTTAGGCTGAATGCTATTTTGAAGTCTAGCTCTATTCAAGCCATGGACCTCTAGCAATCTTTAACACCTCTTCCACACCGACAAGCACGGCATTCACTCTGCCTTGGACACATCAAAAGCATTGTTCAGCATTCTAATGAATTTCTCAGTGCCTCGAGACTCCTCCACGCCAGAGACTTTTGCTTCCCTGTACACACGTATTCCAGTTGATGTGCCATCGTTCCATTCGTGTTTATTCGGCACTGTAAAATATTCCTTGACTGTGTTTTTCCCCTTCTATTTCTTAAATTTACTAGAATCTCCGCCGCCTCAGCTTGGTTGCTGCTCTCTTGCACGCATGGCAATTTGAAAAAAATGCAGTAAATGCATGATTTAACTGCTAGCACTAGCAGATGTTTCAATTTATCGCCTTTCTCCCTTTCTGGCAGCAGAAGAACATAGTGAATTCCAATTTGCACATAAACATGCTTTGTTATGGTTGAGAGTAGAAATAAATACATGGTGTTCTACAACTATGAAGATAAAAAGTCTTTAACTACTTTGTTATATTTCAGAGCTAGGTTACACTGGGCTTTCCAGCATCTATTTTTTGATCAACAATTTCATGGTTTTCAGCTGCCCTTCCTGGTTTGCTCTATTATTTCTGCGCTCCTGAGCTAGCGCCTCTTGTTCTTGCCGCCTCTGCTAAGACTCGAGCTCCTGCAGGCTAAATTTCGCTTCTTTTGTTCTGCCTACCTCTGATGCAACTCCTGCTTATTTGAGCTTTACATCTTGTTTGTGTCGGTTCATCTCGAACCGCAGCCAGTCCTCTTAGTTGGAGGCAACGATTCTTGATGGCTGCTTCCCACACACTTGCATTCATTCATTCTAGAGGCATTCATTGCCTCTAGGGGGGCTCGGCATGCCGTTGTGCACCTGCTGAAATTAATCAGGAACAGTAAACTCTCATAGGTTACCGTGCATGAGAAACTGCAATAATAAGTGATTAACTGAATTGAATGCTTAATGTGACTGCGATAAACTTCTGTAGCATATGGCGGAAGCGAGGAACACAGTGTCTTTGAAAGGAATTAGTCTGGGGCCAACAGGTGAAAAAGTTTACTAAGCACCAAAGTATTGTGCTGAACATGCATGGACTGATGCAACACGGGCAGTTGAATATCGTTTTGCTTTTGTCGTTTTGTTTTCTGCTTTCATATCGCATAATGCCAGGTGCGTTACGGTATGAAAAAAATCACAGCATATCCACGGGGTGAATGATGATGATGGGGCGAAGCTCTCACAGCCTCGGGATCTGTCTGTCGATACGCGCGCTTTCGCGCCGATTTCCTGTTCCTCACATTTTGAAGATCCGCTTCGCGCCGCAGCCGTGCCGCTTCCACCTCTCGTTCTCGTACAGCAGGATCTTTGCGCCGTCGCCGCAGTGCCGCTGCCTCACGTTCGCAAACGGCAGGGTCTTCGCGCCGCCGCCACACTGCCTGCCGAGAAGCCTCGGCCTCGCGGGCTCTCACGGGCTCTCGCCTTGGGATTCTGCCTGCGAGCGCGCGCTGCCACCGCCTTTCCGTGCCCTCCGCTCCGCAGCCTTGTCTTCCATCCGGCGACTCCGAGCGGAAGAGAAAGCGCGAACAGCGAGCGCCTTTTAGTATTATAACACCCCCTAGCGGTATGCCGGTCGCACTAAATCGAACCATCTCGAACATCGCACGCATCCGTTGAGAGGCGCGCAACCCACGTTAGTGGAACCACTAACGCCATCTAGTGATATTATTTCCAAGGACATATAGTACACACAACGCCATCTATTGAGCAATTCATAAACTAGAGGTGACTACATACATACGGAGGAGGGAACGACCCACACCCTAAGGAGCTTCGCCCCTAAAAGACTCCTTTAAAAGTTCCTTGACAATCCGCACCATCCACTCGACTTCGCCATTGGACCTGGGACTGCTGGTGTTGTGGGAGAAGGCGTGGAACTATGCCGTCAAAAACTGAGGTGCATTGTCGCTGACAAGAGCCCCGGGTCTCCCTCTACGGAGGAGGACTGGCGATATCTTCTCATTAAGGCTCTTTTACACTAGAGCGACATGACACCGACGTAGACACGAGGCCGACACAGACGGTCGGCCGTCGAGTCGCCCGCCGACGATGTCGCCGGACCGTCTAGTCACACTAGGCCGCCGCCGACGACGACGCCTCGAAAAACAGCATGTCGTCGTAGTGTAACAGGATGGCAGACGGAAAACACCAGCAAAATGCATCGGCAGACTTGTCGTTGGCAGGTCGTCGGCAGATCGGTGGCCGAGCGAAAATTTGCCCATGTCGTTGGTTGGGAAGATCTTGGGGGGTATTGTGCGGAGGCCCCGCACAATACCCCCTTAGCGCACCCCACGGATGTCTTTCCTTCGCTGCCCCTTTGTCTGTCCCCACCCTGTCCCTCGATGCCGAGGGGCGATGGCGGGAGCTGCGCGCATAGCCCGAGAGGGACAATGGTAGAGGAGGGAGGACGGCTGAAAATGAGGCGCAGGTGGTGCCTGTTTCAATTTCTTTGTGCAAGTTCAGTCGGTGTCGCCGCGCGCTCCTCCAGTGTGACTATAGAGAATCGGCCGACGAAAGGCTGTGAGCACGACAAGGCGCAGAGGGAGTCTTCCGCAGACCATCGGCGGACTCTTGGCGTCGTTGCAGTGTAAATGGGACGACGACACGACAAAAGACGCTCCCAAAGACAGTCGGCAGACCAAAATCGGTGTCGTGTCGCGCTAGTGTAAATGAGCCTTTAGCAACGAGAAAGAAGACCAGCTAAGGGCTATCCAGAGAGCCCATGACATGGCCGAGGAGACCCATCCTATCGTGGGTGCGGCCCGCCGATGTCGCCCCCTAAGGGGGGAGTGAGCGTCGTCTCCGGATCAAAATGAAGTTCTTTACCTGCCTGCCTGAGGGTCTCCAGGATGCCATGCTTTTCGAAGACACTTTCAATAATAGAGATCACCGCGGTGGACGTCGCCATGCTGAGGGACAGTTTTTCCGGGTACCTTGAGTAGCAGTCGACTAGGAGAAGGTAGTCTGCTCCTTCGTGATGAAAAAACGTCCTCCCTGACTCGCTCCCAAGGGCGGCTAGGTGACGCTGTAGGAAGCAGTAGCTCTGCTCAATGGACCCATCTGGTGGTGCTGTTGGGACAGTTCTCCACCATGGTCTTTATCTGGACTCCCCATGGTCGGCCACCAGACAGCCCCCTGGCAATGGTGCAGCGACGGTTCACTCCAAGGTGTCCATTGTGGATGAGGGACAGGGTGTGCTTCCGCAGAGAAGCCGACACCAGCAGGCATATCCTGCGGAGGAGAAGGCAGTCACTGATAGTGAGTTCAGCACGATGAGCGCGAAACTGAGCGATGCTGACAGGTAGACTCTCCTTCTGAGGCCACCCTTGCTTGCAGTATGAACTGAGCTGAGTGCACTCCCAATCTGAGGCCTCGGTGAGCATGGAAGTGATCAAGGAAGACCGCAAACATGGGAGGCATAACCCTTCTTGGACATACAGCTCTACCTTGTCGACGTGTTGGCAGCTGGGCGACCTGGTCCTTGCAATAGTGCATCTGCAGTAGCCAACTGTTTCCCTAGGCAAATACTTGGACGTCGAACTGATACTGGAGGAGGCGCACGCGAAAGCGCTGGATCCGGTATGTATGGTCGGTCTTTAGGGTGAAACGAAGGCCCCAAAGAAACTCGTCGAACCAGTTAATGGCCCAGGTGGCAACCAGTGCCCTATTTTCAATCTGACTGTACCTTCATTCTGTTTCCGTCAGTGCACGAGAGGCGTATGCAACTGGTTGGTAATCCCTTGATGGCTGGTCTTGAAGCACTGTACCCAGCCCGAAGGAACTGGCACCTGCGGAGACTGTCGTGAGGAGTGCATGGTTGTAACTTGCAAAGCAGATGTCTGAAGACAGCATGGTCTTGAGCTTGTCAAATGCTGAGGCTTGGGCTGGTCCCAGCGTCCAGGCTGCAGTCTTGTTCAGGAGATTTCGGATTAGCATGGTTGTCTGAGAGAGACCCGGGAGGAAATGACCCACATGGTTGAGCATACCAAGAAAACATTGGATACCATGAACATCCTGAGGAGCTGGCATGTGCCGAATGGCCACCACCTTGTCTGGACCGGGAGCGATGCCATTGGCAACACCGCCACTGCAAAGGAATTATACACTGGACACGCCGAAACTGCACTTGGCAGCGTTGAGAGTGGCCTCCGCTTATTGGAGGCCACTGAGGACTGCTTGGAGGCGTTGCAGTCCTCGAATTGCTGTCAATAAAGTTGATTCTCTCACCCTCGAATTGCTGCAACCAGGGAAGCCACTCGCCGTTCGAAGAACGGGGCCAGGCTCCGGAGACTGGCGGCAGCAAGGGCAGGAAGTGGAGCACTGGAGCGTCGTCTTTCCCAGCTTGCTGCACTTATCAGTCTTATTAATCATGTCGAATGGCAAGAACCAAGTATCCCACTTCTGACACCATGTGGTGTGCGGGTTCGAGCCCAGACAGCCAAGGATGCAGGCCGAAGCCCGAAGGCCCCTGGAATCAAAAACGCACGCTCCATGTCCCCCCGGCAGAAGTGCCCCCACATATTTCCAACACACCCTTTTTCTACTACAGCGTAGGGTGCCCCATAGCTGACTTGGCTAGAGTTACCGCATGGACTTGGCACTCACGCCCTCTACAAAGGGGATATAACTTCTGGCCAGTACTCTTCTTGGGACGTCCTCGACATTTAACCACGAGAAACTTCAGCTGCAGCACCTTCTGATGTGCAGTTTCTGTGGAGTGAGCAGCTGGCTGAGCTACAGGGACATCATGCTCCGTCTGGATGGGAGGGCTGCAAAGTTCTTGCTCTGATGGAGTTGCCCCAAGTGCCACTTTATTCAAGCTTGTCAATTCATCATGATCATCATCAATGGCTGTGCTTGCCTCGCAAGCGGCTACAGTTCACCGGGTACATTCATTGTCAGTGGTGTCAACATTTTGCCCGACTTCACCTTGTAACCAGCTTGCATGAACATCTTCTAAGAGTTTGAGTGTCATGCCAAAAATAACAGCTGCTGCTAAATGGCCTGCCATTGCTTTTAAAGTTCGCATGGTGTAGGTGAATCGTTAATTTCTGTTCATTTTGTCATACGAGGGTCCATCTATAGCTAAGGATTCTGGCGGTACAATCTCCAATGGGCATTCTCGGCCTACAGCCAGATAGACACCCTCTGCCATAAAGGTAGTGTGGTAGCTCTGAAACCAACGCATCTTCATAGCCTTCTTGTAGATGTGGGGTTCTACCAAACTTGTGGCAGACAGCCAAGAAAGTGGCGGCAAATTGAATCATGACTAGAATATGTTGTGCAAGGGCACGTCTGTTCATCCAGGTAAACTTTATGCCATGGATCACCACGAGATGAAGATACACAGTAGTGCACTGGTGTTTGTTGCTGCACTTCTGGATTGCTTTTCTTTCGTTTTTCTTCTTCCTTTCTGATAAGGCTGCACGCATATGGAGTGAGAGCCTTGGAACACATTCTTTCCACTTCACTTGAAGTGCTGTAGGTATAAAACTCACAGGTCTGTAGAACAGCTGTTTCGCGCTTTGTTTCACACGACATTGTGCAGGAAATCTTCAGGAAATTTTCATTGTGCTTTATATCTTCAGGAAGCGCACGAAGTGCTGCGTGAAGTTTTTCTGACATAGGCAAAATAGCTTTCATTTTACCTCTGTGTGACTCCACACGGTTGGTTGTGTTGTTGCCACCAGTAAACATAGTATTGCACAAGTGCCTTGCCCACGTGTCAGGTATTTTTGGCTAGCTGTTGTCAAAGTATTTCAGTGCATCTTCATTTGCATACCTATGGAATTCATCTTGCTCTTCCCTGAATAACTGTGCTGTTTGTGCATTGACCATTTCCCTAAAGCTATTCATCAACTTTTCTCACTCTGCAGATTTGCAGAACTGTCCTGCAGCTGACCTAAACGATTTCATGACATGGAACTGGCTAGATGTACTGCCGGCTGCAATGGAAATGTTTCTTGAATAGCATTTATTTCCATGAAGTCCTTGTCAGCAACATTAATGAGAACAGAAAATGATGCCAAGGAAAGTATAGGGAATGTTATTAGTAATACAGTAAAAGCTCGTTAATTTGAATTTCTAGGGACCGGAAAAAAAATGTCTGAATTAACCTAATGTCCGAATTATCGAATGGTCGAAATAAACACTATAAATGCAAGAGTTTTTTCAACATACCTTTACTTTACAAAGTAATCGCAGATGTCCATCATCGCTGCAAACTTTTCAGCTTGCGCCATAATCAGGGTGTCCACTCAACGGCAGGTTTGCATTACGCTAGCTAACCACCCACCAAAGAAGGGCTTCTTCGAACTCTGGATGAGCTGCTGTTCGTAGCCGCTTTCTTGATGCACTGAGCTTCTCACCTTCAAACGCCTGCAGAATTTGCTCTTCATTTTAAACATATGTACCAAGAGTACTTCTTTTAACATTGAAACTCTTCATCACTTCTTGTCGGGAGAGCCCATTTTTAGGGCACACAATATTTCTACTTTGGTGGTGAAGTCCTTGGCCTCGTACTTGGGCCGCTTCGCCAGGCGTTGCCATCGATGGAGAGTGCGGTCACACGAGAACTGAGCACAAGAGCACCAGCAACAATCAAGCTAAAGGAGCCGTACTGAATCGTTCCTCGATAAAACGGCGGCACCGGCCCCACCCGGTGGCGAAGAAACGCAGGGCGCACAATGCCTGCCGCTGAGAGCGCAGTTGGCCGCGAGCCCCGCAGTTTGTCGCCCAACCACCACACTGTTTCTTTAGTCAGGCGAAAGTGACGCCGAAACTGTTCGTCTGGCGTGTCAAACGCATCCTCGGCCTCCCTCCTCCGACATCCGTGCCCATCATACGCCGCCTCCAAAAAGGCAAACGCCGCAGCGAAGGTCGCTGGCACCGCACGAACCGCCATGTTTGCTATTCCGTCGAACGACGGGGCACAGTTGGCCGCGAGCCCCGGCAGTTTGTCGCACAACCACCACACTGTTTCTTTAGTCAGGCGAAAGTGACGCCGAAACTGTTCGTCTGGCGTGTCAAACGCATCCTCGGCCTCCCTCCTCCGACATCCGTGCCCATCATACGCCGCCTCCAAAAAGGCAAACGCCGCAGCGAAGGTCGCTGGCACCGCACGAACCGCCATGTTTGCTATTCCGTCGAACGACGGGGCACAGTTGGCCGCGAGCCCGGCAGTTTGTCGCACAACCACCACACTGTTTCTTTAGTCAGGCGAAAGTGACGCCGAAACTGTTCGTCTGGCGTGTCAAACGCATCCTCGGCCTCCCTCTTCCGACATCCGTGCCCATCATACGCCGCCTCCAAAAAGGCAAACGCCGCAGCGAAGGTCGCTGGCACCGCACGAACCGCCATGTTTGCTATTCCGTCGAACGACGGGGCACAGTTGGCCGCGAGCCCCGGCAGTTTGTCGCACAACCACCACACTGTTTCTTTAGTCAGGCGAAAGTGACGCCGAAACTGTTCGTCTGGCGTGTCAAACGCATCCTCGGCCTCCCTCTTCCGACATCCGTGCCCATCATACGCCGCCTCCAAAAAGGCAAACGCTGCGGCGAAGGTCGCTGGCACCGCACGAACTGCCATGTTTGCTATTCCATCGAACGACGGGGCCACTCGCTGGCTGTCCCGCGCTATGGCGGAACCGATACCGTTTATTTTTGCATAATGAGCATGTACACGTCAATTTGACATCACCAAAATTTGGGCTTCCGACACGTCACTTGAGTGACAGGTGAAACGACCAATCATGGGGCGCTAATGGTGGCCAAGATAGAATACGGAATAAAGGTACATTATACGGTCGAAGTGTTCTCATCTACCGAGAGCTCTTTTCTCTTGTCGGACGCTCTCGATAGATGGCAGCGAAAGCGCCGCGGCTCGAGCCAGCAGTTCTACGATAAATGACAATATCTGCACTTTTTGAGGCAAGGCTTTTTCAAGTGTAAGCAATTTAAAAAGGCCCAAAAAAAATCTCCATGAAGAAGAGGCCTTGGGAACTGCAGAAACAATGGAGCACGGCGAAGGACGGACTTTCGCGTGCGACTTGTGCCTAATGTTTTTTGTGAAACTCCTAGACTTTTGTCAGCACCATGTTCGCGAACATGGATTTAAAGAATAAATGGAGAACTTCACGTTTTCCTATTACAAATGTAAGAAACCCATACCGTGAAGTTGAGCCACGTGCGCATGCATGATCGAAGCGCATTCCCCCCTCCCTTTTTTTTTTTAGCATAATAGGGGTGTCTCTGACTCCTCCACCAATATCGACAAGATATCTGAAATTCCCTTTGCGATGTAGGGCTGTGCGTTGGCAAAATGTAAATTGCATACCCAAAATATACAGGCAGCCGTGTGCGCCATGGGCCAATGGTCCACGCAAATATGCGCGTGCTTTGTACTGAGACAGAGATGGAGCAAGCAAGACGACACATAAGCGCTCGTGTCGTCTATGATTGCTCCGCCCTGTCTCAGTGTGCGCTATATTCTGCTTATGTTATGTACGAACAAGTCCGAGCTACTCTTTTTGCGTACAAAGAGTTCTGCGGGATGCCTAAAATGCATGCAGCTGCATGCGATACATAAAGGAAAAACAAAAAGCAAGCACTTCTCAAACAGCTCTAGGGAAACTAAGAGAGTTGACAGCACTTGACACTTCGAACGTTTTCACATGTTACTTGCCTGCATGTTTTTTTGTATTTTTTCACAAAAGCCGGTTTTAGTACTAACGAGGACGTGGTTGAAATGGCCTGGAATGTTTCAAGAAGTAACGAAGTACCGCAACTTTACTTGCTCGGAAGCTGCAGACATACGCCCACGCTTTCATGCCTCCACATAGGCGCCATGCGGTTGTACCTAGACTGTGCCTCGACACACTCCCTGTTCCTAGATGAAGAAGTACCTAGATGACCGGTTGCTTTGATCACGTGACTTTACGCCCACGTGACCCGAGGATCGTTCTCCTGCATTTACCGCCTCGCCGAAGAAAAGGCGTTCGACCAGTCTCAAGTCAAGCCAAGTCGATAATTTATGTCCATGGCGATGCTGCGTTTGAGCTTCACTTTTGTTCCGAATTGTTCTTTTTTCGTTTTCGAGCCTCACCAGCGGCCCGAAAGTCGCCGAATTATCCGATTTGCGGTCAAATCTGTCCAAAATAACGAGCGCCCAGCCTGTTCGTTAAAGGGGAACTCCGGCGATTTTTCGGTATTCACCGATTTAAATAAAACTTTGAACATAAGTTCTCTTCGGTGCCCTGATGATATGTGCCAAATTATACAGCCGTAAGGCATTTAGTTTTTCGGAAATCAAATTTTAAAAATTGGTAACCAATTCCGGAATCATTCCTTCAAATGCGGGCCACGCTGTGTATGTGACGTATCTGTCTACCCCTCTCTCGCCCAGTAGATGGACGCCTGCGAGCAGCGCGCGCTTTTTTCTTCGAGGTGACGCAGACGCTAGCACAGTTCGGTTTTGTTAGCTGCACAACGTGTGGTGAAAAACGATGGTTGGTAGCTGGTGTTGCGCTGAAGGTTGCACGAACAAAGCGAGGAACACCAAGGGAGTGTGTTATCACTCGTTTCCCTCCGACAGCGCTCTTCGAGAGAAGTGGCTTTGTGCGGTTCGGCGCGTCAACTGGTCGCCCGGTACAAACGCTTGTGTGTGCTCCAATCACTTCACTCAGGAGAGCTATAAATGCAGCGCCTTCTTGATGGAATTCGGGCTCGCCAAACCAAACTATCGGAGAAGATTGAAGGAAGATGCTGTGCCGACGATTGTAAGCGTAAACGCAAGCAACGTAATGAGTCTGTTCAGACGTTTTTGGCGTTAGCGTAACTTACGTAACGTTTAGGGCGTAAATGTTGGTGGGTCGGCGACTTTTACCACAGCTACTGATGCGATCGTTACGTACGAGACCAATGGGCAAAGCAGTTTCGGTTTTCACTTTCCGTTTGCGGGGCTTCCTGCCTTCCCAGATTCTGCGTCTTCATGCGCGTCTGAAAGCCATGCAGCAGCTTGTGTGTGCCGTTGGTTTGCCAGGCTAGAGGGCAGATGCGACGTGCGTCTGCCCAGCAGCGGGAACATGCGGTGCACGCAAATACAAGTGGTTGCCCCTCAGCATTGACACGATAATAGGGATGCTCCGACAGCACAATATCTCGTCTCTGCGGCCTGGTTGGCATTCACCACGCGAACATCTGTGTGGGTTTAAGCGACAGCAATCAGTTACATAATTGGGGTGTAAAATAAAGAAGTGATGACGCTTGCTCACCCTTCGTTTTCCTCAGCTCGATGCCGTCGATGCGGGGTACGTCAGCTGCTTCACGCGCCGGCGGGTCGAAATCGAAAGGCGATGCTTCCGCGCTCAGGTAGCTGCACTCCTCATCGCTGGACTCCTCGCTGGTCAGTTCAGACGAACTGGCACAGCTGGTTTCCACGTCGCAAGACATCGGCAGTTTGCTTTTCCCGCGACAGAAGAGGCACGTGAGCTATGTTTACGTTTACGCCGTGGCGGCGTGTAGCGGATTTCGTGACGTCATCGTATACCCAGCACGGAGCAGCTCCCCGTTTCGGTTTCTGTTTTGACTCGTTGTTCAGTGCTTATTTAAAATTATTGACGAACGTGTCGGCAAAATGAACCGCCCTAGCTGTCGCAGGACTGTTAATACTATTTGAAAACGGCGTTATCTCGGTATGGTCAAAAATGCACCGGAGTTCGTTCCCCCTTTAAGCCTCCGCTAACGGGACATGGACGAAAAAGCCGCCTGAATGCGTGTATGGCCTTTTCGTTTGCGTAGGGTTCGCAATTTTTTAAAGCAGCTTGAAAAACGAGCGAACGGGCCTGTATCTCATTAAAAGAAGACGTCGTAGTTGTCAGGGAGTCAGGTAAATTCTAGAAGGAACGAAATGCCACGTTTTATAAATGCATGTCTACGCACGTGAATTGCAGACGATATTTCCGCGGCACGGACAAACTTGAACGCGTGTAACGAGCGCACTTTTAACTTGAGTGAGGCCAAAGGTAATTTTGAGGGCTTGTTTCTCTGACACAAACGTCGTGAAAACTATACTTCCACCTCAGCACTGCCGTTCAGCGCTACAAGCTACGGGGTGCAAGCAAACCACATGCTTGTGCAGCAGAACATACGTTCCACATATCATTCAACTTATCATTTGCGTAGTTGAGATGTTTGCATGTGCTTGGCATGTACTACGCCACAGCGATACGTGATTTTTTTTTAATTCTTATTTTGACTTGCGTAGTAAGCCTTTAAATATAGTGTATCGGTAACCGCCGGGAACTGTGTTTACAAGTCAACATG
Source organism: Rhipicephalus appendiculatus (assembly GCA_030522465.1). NCBI lineage: Eukaryota > Metazoa > Arthropoda > Arachnida > Ixodida > Ixodidae > Rhipicephalus > Rhipicephalus appendiculatus. The sequence goes on along the minus strand of JALIZH010013724.1, from coordinate 89,108 downwards.
TCAGCACCGCTGCAGACACGAATGCCCACTTCGATCCTAACTTGCGCTTGCTGCTATCGCGCTGTGCTGACCGCAACAAATAAGTGGTACAATCAGCCATCACTGTGTGCCATCTCACACTGAGGACAAAGCATCAAATACGTTTTATCGTCAACAGCGAGATAAGGTGTTCCTTTAGGCATGCCTGCTAAGCCTAACACAGCGAGAATTTCACAAAGTCCTTGTAAACATCGCGACATTGTCACAAGTATATTGCTCTTGAAGCGTCAGCACCTTAAAGGGGTACTGACACAAAATTTCGCGGCCGAGATAGCCTGCTGGATCGATTCCCGTGTACATGCGTGTACCATCTGTAAAATATCGACAGCGAATAAAGCTTGGAAGGTATTTTATATTAATTTTGAAGTTCGCGTGCGCGATCCAGCATTCTAGGCCGCACCTGGCGGCATTGACACCCTCGGAGGTGACCCGCGGTGACCCCCCTACTTCCCGGTACAACAGGTTATGATGACGTCGTAGCCGCCATTTCTGTTTTGGCGCGCTCGCCACTGCGCTGTTGGTGACTGCTCGGCGGCTGCTCGCGAGTGTGTGGCCGCGGCCAAGAGGAGAGGCGCTGCCGCGGCGCACGCGTTGAAAGTTTTGTGTTTGGCGACAGTACAGCTTTCCCGTTTCCTGCTCCCAAGGACTTCTTGATTTCCCTGTGCTGCCTGGGCTGCAGTGACAGGCCACAATGCCGAAATCCTTCTGCGCCGTTTCCTTCTGCACGTCGAAGTCGGGATAAGGCGTATCGCTGCATACGTTTCCCCGCGACGAACCTCGGCGGCAGAAGTGGATCGAGTTCGTGTGCGCTTGTGGACGTCAGGAGTATCAGGACTGGTCCCCCGTGCAGAACAGTCGCGTTTGCGGGCTCCATTTCGAGGCGCATTGCTTTACCACACAGGCGCCGGACTTGGCGTACATGGGTCTTCCGACTCCACCCTGTGCATCACTCACGTCTGGTGCTCTGGTGTTACCTAGCTTTCTTCGGCACCAACAACTTGAAGGGCATCACAATGTTATCAAGTGATTCAATCGGATATTGAACGTAGAAAAACAGAACGTACTTTGGCTAAATGAATTGCCCTGCAGGACATTGGTGCACGAATGTGTCGGGTCTTACCATAGTACATTGCCGACGCGAGGTTCATCGTGGTCGTCGTCGCTGGTATCGTTGCCGCTTCCCGACGAAGCACTCCTCGCCAGCGGGTCAAACCTGAAGTGATTCGCCCCCGTCGTAAATTCCTTCCATCCCCGTCGCAAGAAAATTGTCGCCATCAGACGACGATGAGCCCGACGACGACAGCGAGGACGATAACGGCGACGACATCACGCAGCATGTGTGACAAGCGAATGCAAGCAGACGATGCAGACCGCGCGGAAGTGCGTCACTGTTCTGTGTGCTCCGTGACCGAGCGTTTCACTCGCTAGGTGGTGATAGTTGCACCCGGCGGCTTGTCGATTTTGGAGCTCTGTCAAACCGAAACTGAGGCTGTGTCGGTAATGAGGAGCTTGTAATTAATTATCTGTCGCGCGCTGCAGCAAACGATGTGCCGTGTTATGACTAACAGGCCCCCAGAAACACATTGCAGCAAAAAAACGCGGGGCGAAAATTTTTGTGTCAGGACTCCTTTAATATAAAGCAAACACAAGTGTTAGTTTGGAACTTGCGGGCAACAAAGCACACGACGACGACTTGATAAATTCAAAGCGGAGGGCACCAGCTTCCATGGATGCAGCAATTTCTGTCTTATTTTGGCGCTGCCGTCTGCTCGCTTTAATCTCTCAACAGGTGCGCGCAGACGGTGCGGTGCGGATGACTACATCGTGAGGGATCTTTGTCCTCTCTATCGCCTAAGGGGGCGCTGTAGCCTCTACAGTGCTGAAGGGAATTTCTGAGATGGAGTGTAACAGATAATGAAGCCAAGGAAGGTATAGGGGACATTGATTGGACTGTTTTAAGTGTATTGTAGTAATAGACCTTTTTCATAATTGTAAAGCTAGCTTTCCTGCTATGCAGTTTGCCCAACTAATCCCAATAATAGTGGCTAGCCACCTACTACCGGCGGCGTATTCAAGCACAGTTTGCTTGCACTATGGCGTGATAAATGTAGAGCCAGCTTTCTTGACATAAACACCCATAATAGAGAAGCCCCCAGCAGAAGCAACTAGGCCCTCATGTCCACTTAAAGCACGACAAGTGCCACCATTAGTAGGGCGAATATGCAGGGCAGGCAAGCGCACTTGCGCACTCTAAAAATGGCGTATTGTGACATAGACTTGACGAAAGTAAAGTGGACAAAAAAGACAACTTGCCGCAAGAAGGGACTGCATCTGCTCCCTCCGCTAACACACCTGATGCTCTACCAATTGGAGCTACAGCGGTGGTCGTCCACTTGGTTGGGTATTGATGTGCACGTAAACCTGGGAGTGTTAGCGTCGCTCGTAGCCATGTCGGCAAGTGTGGAGCACCCCTCTTTGCCAGCTGGTGTCACATAGGCCGCTATAATCCCGAATGTGATGAAGTAGATGAGAGGAAGAGTGCCACCGTAGCTCAGTAGGTAGAGCATAGAGCTCATTATCCGAAGGTTGTAGGTTCGGTCCCTGCCGGTGGCAAGTTGCCCTTTCATCTACTTTACATTCCTCACATATACATCACAATTACTATATGCTTAAAACAGAATAATTAACGTTGCCTATGCCATCCTTGGCTTCATTATGTGGTGACTTTCATTTGAAGTGTTATGTAAAGAAAGAGCCTTGCATATGCCCGTACTTTGATTACTCTAGCTTTCAAGTGGACTTCAACATGCTCTATTTACATGACAGTATATTGTCATGTGATAGAACGTTCCTGCAACTGGTAGCGAGTAAGAATTATTTCGGAAGAAATGAAACACACAGAACTTTTAGAATTTTCAGAATTCACAATGACTTCAATTACTGTAGCTGTGGTCTCCGAAGTGTTATTGAGGGCTTTGTGAGTTCCTTGCTGTTCATGGAGGTTGTGATATCAACATGAAAGATTCTTAAAAATCCCACATACCGTGTCCGGCTCAGTCTGTAGTTGAACACCCGCTTTTCATTATTCAGCTGCCTTGCTGGATATGGGCGAAAAAAATCCTCCCGCAGCTGAAATGCTTCATCGACCACAAAAACGCACGGAGCGTCTATTTGGGTTCTAGGAAGCCGACTCGGTGACGGGACGTCTATGTTTTCATGGTTGAGGGCACGTCCAAATTCCGAATTTCCGAATCTGCCACCATCAATGAGCTGACCATCTGCACCCACGTCAATGAGGGCATATTTGCAGTTGCTGTCCACAATAGCCATAAGTACCACTGAGAATGTGCCCTGAGACGTTGCACAAGACATAAAATCAATACATTTCGATGGTTAGTTTCAAATCGGAACCGCGTTCGAAGCATCTGAAAAAAATAAATAAATTTCAAGGTGGTGGTGCGGGCACACTGTTACTTTTTACCGGAATATTTTCCCGCATTGTAGCTGAAGATAATACAAACTAAAAGAAATAAATGTCCGATGAAGAAAAGAATGTCCCACTTATGAATCGGCAGGACGAACAGCCGTAAAAAAAACATTAAAAAATGAATATAAATTTGTTACCTTGCAGGACCAGTGCCTTTTGGAACATCCACTGTACTTTCTAAGCTAACCGGGCACTAGGTGGTGTCACCGTGTAGCCGAATAAATCAGAAAGTTGGAGCAAGGCCAAAGGTTAAAAAAATGTTTTATTTTAGCCAGCGTCTTCTCAAACACTTCAGCCATTTGCCTGTACATAACAGGTAGAAAGATACATTAGCAGTAGTTCTATCTACCTCCTTCAAATCATGCACAACTACAAAAAAAAACAAAAAAAAAGAATGCCTTTGGTGCAAAGTACTTGATCGCACAATGGAAAGCTTCCGCCCCAAATGTTTCCAAATGCGGTGACTCTTTGCAGATGTCATCCAGCGGCCTCTTGTTCGCGAGAGGCCGGACAGCTTATCGAATGTGTTGGTGCCTGCATTATTTAACGGAATCAAACCATTTGAGCCGGTGGGCCTCGTACCTCCAGCCAATGTACTGGGTTTTGTGAGGGTTTAAAGTCAATCCGATCTTACTAAAGTGCTGCTGGGCTGCTTCCAAGTTCCTTGACAGTTCTTGTGTAGATGCAACTAGAATGAGATCATCGGCATAGGCGAGGGCTGACACAGTCCTTCCCTGTATTTGATAGCCAAAGCCCGACGTGTTCAGGCTATGCATCAGCGGGTCCAAGGTCAAGTTAAACAGGAAGGGCGACAAGGGGTCACCCTGTTTAATGCCGTGCTGCACATAAACCCGAAGGCCGTCGGACTGGCCCCGGAAACTATAGACAGTTGACTGAGCGGAGTACATATCAATAATTGCCATGATGTAGTCCTCATGCGCCCCACCCTCTCGTAAAGACGTGAGGAGGGCGGCATGACTGACACTGTCAAAGGCCTTCCTTAAATCTAGTGATGCGGCAAAGAAGTTGCAACGGTTGTGCCGCTTAGCATGCTTCATGAGACCTTGAAGTAACAGGAGGTTGGACTGCGCCGCCCTGTCTGCCGAAAATCCACTCTGTAAAGGATGAAAAAAATAATGTGATTGAAGCCGTGCTAGCAAGAGTCTGGAAAATAGCCTCACTAGCACGGATGAAATGGTGATTGGGCGCAGCTCTGAAGGTGACGAGGCATTAGAGCACTTTGGGATGAACACTGTCCGAGATATCCTTAAATCATCAGGGAAGTGATGATGTGTAAGCCAGTTATTAGTAATAAGTGCCAACACATCTGGCGGAATTTTTCTTGGATCCCGGACAGTCAGTCCATCGGAACCCGGAGCTGAGCCCAGTGCCATGTTCTTCAGAGCTTGCCGAACTTCGTTTGCAGTGAAGGCCATGCATTTTTTAGGCAGTGAACCCTGCCTAATGCCGACAGTTTGAAGGGCGGCGACTCATCACCAAATATGGGGTCGAAAGTAGAGTGTATGTCATTTAAGGAGATAGTGTGTGCGCTGCCAGAGCGGGTCACCGATTCCTCGACGAGGATGCCCGGACCAAGGCGGTACAACCGCTGGTGTTCCTTAAATCTACGTCTCTTAAAAGCCCTGGCACGTTCTCCCGGCTGCCGCTCAAGGAAAGGTTTAATTGCCTGACTTTTTGATTTTGGTTTCCGTGGCCGGATACCGAAGTGGTTATAGAGAGTGGAGAGGTCTGACATCGTGAGAGAGACCTCTATTGTTGCCAATCCGGAGTCATGCAAACCAAATGAAGATAACAGCTCGTGAGCCGGCGCTCCCACTGAAGTATCCGGTGGCTTCTTCACTGCCCTCGCTTTCTGCCCCAGAAGGCACAGCCTGCTCGTCTGACGGAGCAGTAGACGGCGTGGCCAATTTGGCGGACTCTTCTGCCAACATAACCCTGTAACGGGCCTGCCAGCGAAGGCCCTTTATGGCATCGAGTGAACGCGTCGGGTAAACTGCCGCCAGTGCAGCGTTTATGAGGCGGGTCCCGAGGGGCAGGCTAGCCTCTGCCTGTGCCAAAATCCGCACTTGTTCGTCGGTCCAGGGCATGTATGCGCTGTCCGCCGGTACGGCTGGGGACCTGGGCCGCCATACGCCTGCATCGCCGGAGTCACCTGGAGTCAGCGAACCGGCGCCGCACGTCAATGGCACGACGGGGGAAAGAGGCGGTGTGGGCGAGTCGTGCGCACCTCGAGGAGACGTCCGGGAGACACCACGGCCCGACATCCGGTCATCCAGATAGCAGGGACTGCCAGGTTCCCGTCAGAGAGCGACCGAAAGAGGGGCAGGCGGCCAAGCACGCATGAGGGGGGCTCCTCTATCAAAACTTCCATCTTTGCCTTGCCAATCGACCACATTAGCACCTCCTCCCCTAAAGCCGGGTGGGGGGTTCCGGTGAGGCGGGCGCGGGTGTCCGAAGAGGCCGTGAGCCGCTGTCATAGTTATCCTTCTCGGCAAAGGGGGGACAAGCGTTTCGCTACACGGTCCTCTGGGAGCAACCCCTGCTTGACATAACAAACTAGAAGCAAAAAATCGGTTTTCATTAACCATGTACATTATTGTGCAATAGTTTCTGCATTTCTGATTTGCACACAGTCTGCGTTTCTGACTTGCACACAGTGGTGAAGAAAATGTGTCACTGAACAGTTACCTTACTGCATATCGCTAAACTACTTCCCCAAGGAAGGAGATCAATGCATTCTTTAAAACGTGGCTGACCATGTTACAAAACAGCACCGTGGGTCGAATGACGATTGAAATGTAAATTTTCTATCTTAGTACAAAATCGGTGGGTGGCAGCTGTTCGACACTATTCTGCAGCACACTTAGTCCAATACTAATAACCAAGCTGGCCCGCTGCTTTTCAACAGCCTGCGTTCCCTTAATAAGCCGCATCAACTGCGCATTCTTATTTTCAAACAAAAACGCTGAGGTTGATCACAGAGGTCCCCAATTTCTCACAGACGCGGCAATGTGTGTTAACTGATGCGCATTAAACGAACGGAATATCTTCCCATAAAGCCTCTTCATACCATCGACAAATGTCATCATCATTTCTTCTGCGACATCGATGTCTTCAGGAGACATTGATTGAAATAAAACCTGTAGATAGCACCGATGAGGAGAATGAAAGGCTGTACGTAAGAATGTGGCAAAATGTTGGACAACACGGGAAATGAGTAAAACAACAGCTAAGCGCGAAATTCGCTACCTTTTCAGTAGCAGCGGTGCTTAATCGAATGTGGTGCTTTTGAAATGAAATCTCGTGGCTTAATGGCCTACAGCTTGAATAAATGGAGCCAGCCTTCCTCCCCAAGTACCAGGGCTGAACGTGATGTTTTGTGTCAAGCCAAAGGCACAAGAGTTGTCCTACGACGCCAAGGAGGACACAATGCCTGTATTCAACGACAAAACCCATGCTGTAGTCAAAGGATGGTGTAAGGTTGACAACACTTGGGCCTTTCGCACCCTTGACTACAACGTCTTTCCTGGTGGCTTCTGTGGCCTACCTCCTCATCCTGTTACCATTCCTCTGGATGTGGCTTCTCCCAGGGGGGTATACGTGAACACGCCCTTTGGTTCGCAACGGGCAAGATTTTTCCCAGGTGTTCTAAAAAAGAGCAACCAAAGGAACTATTCAATTGTCGAATCCTCTGCAGCATTGCCCTAGCAACAGGATCTACCGACTGTAATGGAGCTTTGATATATGACACAACAATTTGGCCTGTTTCGACGTGACGCCATTTCAGGCCATTCCTAGCAAGATCCTGCAGCTCTGTGCAGAAGGGCCTTAAAAAAGTATTCATTACTGGCTTAAGGCCAAACGATAACAGAGTTAGGATCTGAAATTTCTTCCGGAGCAGTGGTGGAACTCTGCAATCACAGTGAAGTGGCCAAAACGACTTTGTAGAGCTTTTAAATACTTGCCCACCACCAGTATTCGAAAGGAGTGAGAAGTTTAACCTTGATAAGCAATGACGTTCCTCCTGGTATAGCAAACCATAAACAATATCACTTATAAGCTCACCAGGGTTCTTATCCTTACTGATAAAATACTTCTAGGAAAGACCGCAAACTGTCAGCCAACTTCACCTGAAAAAATGTTCCTTTATTCTGGCAAACTTCAGAGCTAGTTGGACAGATCATGGTTTTTCCTTCCAAATTCTGCTGACGGTCTACAAACGAAGTAACTTTGGAAGCCTGTTCCCTGTATAAAATTGTGAAAACATCTTAAAAAAACTTCAATGTAGTCGATGGAAGAGTATTGCATGGTAGCGGGAGTGCAGAAAATATGAATGAGATTTGACTAAGGCACTCTACTCAACCGAAACTTTAAAAAAGACAGTCATGATGATGAGGCCGACATCAATGTTAGTAAACTGGCTGCCTGCAAAAGGGGGAGATCCCTTGTGGCCAGTGTCCTCTTATGTATTTAGCGCAGCCGGTTCACTAACACTACCAATGTCAGAGCTTGTGTCTATGTCAGAGGTTTGAAAACCTGACGTGGCTCTGTGGTAGCATACCTCACTGCCACGCCGAATGCTTGGGTTCGATTCGTGCTGGGATCCTCGTTTTTATACTTCGCGTTCGGTTGGTCAACGTTGTCGTTGTCGGTTTTTCTCAATGCTGTCGCATTGAAATTTGTTCTCACCATCCTTGTGTAGATATAACCCAGACAACCCAATGGCGTCCTTTGGATGCCCCTAGGATGCGCTGCTTGGGATGTCTGGGAAGTTCTAAGGATGACCCAAATAATTCCGGGAAACGTACTAAATCAAACAAAAGACGGGATCCATAGGATTTCCTCTCCATAGGACATCTTGGGATTGTATTTGGATGTTACACATTCCACTGTTTAGCAGGGACAGTTGGGCGAGTTGGTTGAAGTTCATCTTTAAAAAACGCGCGAAAAAAACCACGACGGACAAATAGGAAGTAAACCTCTACTTCCCTATTTGTCCGTCGTGGTTTTTTTTCGCGCTTTTTTAAAGATGAATTCCACTGTTTCCTGAAATTATCAGTACATCCAGCATTTAAAGGGCACATGCTAGTTGATAGAAAGAACTGTCTTACATTTCTTTGAATGTTTTTAATACCCCTCAACGAACTCTTCCTGCGATGCAGTTCACTCCTTGTTTTTCACGTGACTGTAGGCCGAGAATGTTCAGTGATTCTGTTACTTTCCTGTTTGCTTGTTATTTTCCAAATCTTGAAAACACTGCTGCAAGGGCACAACACCACACATGTGCCTACACAGCACTTTGCATGTAGAAGTTCCCAATGTAAAATAGAAGGACAACGGCTCTTGCCCTCTGTGTTTCAATTTCGAGCCTGGATTAAAGAACAGCTTGAATACGCTTGCAAGCACAAATAAAGGAGCCAATCATAAAACCTCTGAATTCTATGACCCTGTAACAGTTCTAGAACAGAGATGAGTTTAGAAAAAGCCGCAGGACAAGTGAAACACATCTCGGAGGTTTCCTAATATGGCTAAAGTTAGGCGTGTTCAAAGAGAACAATTAATTTTTAAAACGCTCGTAGTATTTCTCGATTTGTTGTAGATGTGTGACACTAGTTTAATGTCACGCTATAACTTTTACAATATGTAGTTCACGGAAGTAGAAGTTTGAATTCTTTATTTTTCTGCATATTTGACATACATAAAGGGAACCGATATATAATTAGGAAACATTCTCCTCACTGGAACTGTTAATACAGAGTTAAAGTAATCATTTTCCTTCTCTGATGTTTCCTTAGCCTAAGTGAAATTTAGATTTTCTGAAACACAATACGTCTTTTGTCGCAATTCGTTGCGCTTACCGGAGGGTATCACGAAGAACTTTTTGCCGTCACTAGACTTGTTCTGGCATCAGAAGGCGCAACAGCCGCCCTGGTGAGCACTGCACACCATATTCACGAAAATGACTGACAGCTTAGTATACGCGCTCGGCATGCTTGACAAAACCGACTACATGCAAAAAATCCGTTTTCATTAACCATGTACATTATGGTGCAATTGTTTCTGCGTTTCTGATTTGCACACAATTGTGAAGAAAATGTGTCTCTGAACGGATTACCTTAGTGCATATCGCTAAACTACTTCCCCAAGGAAGGAAATCAGTGCATTCTTTAAAACGTGGCTGACCATGGTACAAAGCAGCACCGTGGGTCGAATGACGATTGAAATGTAAATTTTACATATTACTTAGTACAAAATCTGAGGATGACAGCTCTTCGACACTATTCTGCAACACGCTTAGTCCAATACTGATAACCAAACTGGCCAGTTGCCTTTCAACAGCCTGCGTTCCCTTAATAAGCCGCATCAACTGCGCATTCCTATTTTCAAACAAAAACGCTGAGGTTGATCACAGAGGTCCCCAAATTCTCACAGACATGGCAGTGTGTGTTAATTGATGCTAATTAAACGAACAGAATCTCTTCCCATAAAGCCTCTTCATACCATCGAAAAATGTCAACATTTCTTCTGCGACATCGATTTCTGCAGGAGGCATTGAGATAAAAACCTGTCGATACCACCGATGAGGACAATGAAAGGCGGTACGTAAGAATGTGGCAAAATGTTGGACTACACGGGAAATGAGTAAAACAACAGCCAAGCGCGAAATTCGCTAGCTTGAAATCTGGTGGCTTAATGGCCTACAGCTTTAATTAATGGAGCCAGCCTTCCTCCCCAAGTACCTAGGATGACCGTGATGTTTTCTGTCAAACCAAAGGCACAAGAGTTGTCCTACGACGCCAAGGAGGACACAATGCCTCTATTCAACAACGAAACCCATGCTGTAGTCAAAGGATGGTGTAAGGTTGACAACACTTGGTCCTTTCGCACCCTTGACTACAACGTCTTTCCTGGTGGCTTCTGTGGCCTGCCTCCTCATCCTGTTACCATTCCTCTGGGTGTAGGCTTCTCCCAGGGGGGGTATACGTGAAGACGCCCTTTTGGTTCGCAACTGGCAAGATTTTCCCGGGTGTTCTCAAAAAGGGCAACCAATGGAACCATTCAATTGTCGAATCCTCTGCAGCATTCCCCTAGCAACAGGATCTACCGACTATGATGGAGCTTTGATATATGACACAACAATTTGGCCTGTTTCGGGGTGTCGCCATTTTAAGCCATTCCTCGCAAGATCCTGCAGCTCTGTGCAGAAGGGCCTTAAAAAAGTATTCATTACTGGCTTAAGGCCAAACCATAACAGAGTTAGGATCTGAAATTTCTTCCGGAGCAGTGGTGGAAGCTCTCCAATCACACAGTGAAGTGGCCAAGAAGGTTTTGTGGAGCTTTTAAATACTTTCCCACCATTAGTATTCCAAAGGAGTGAGAAGTTTAACCTGGATAAGCAATCACGTTGCTCCTGATAGAGCAAGCCATCAACAATATCACTTATCGGTTCACCAGGGTTCCCATCCTTACTTATAAAATATTTATAAATTGTTTCCTGTTCCAGGAAATACCGCAATGTGTCAGTCAACTTCACCTGAAAAAATGTTCCTTTATTCTGGCAAACTTGAGAGCAAGTTGGACAGATCACGGCTTTCTTCCTCCAAATACTCCTGACATTTAGTACAAAAGAAGTGACTTTGGAAGCTTGTTCTCTTTTTAAAATTGTGAAAACATCTTAGAAAATTTGAATGTAGTCGATGGAAGAGTATTGCATGGTGGCAGGAGTGCAGAAAATATGAATAAGATTTGACCAAGGCGCTCTCTACTCAACCGAAACTAAAAAAATACAGTCATGATGATGAGGCCGACATCAATGTTTTCGCTGCTCCTCAATGATGTTCTTTAACAGCAGCACAGCATGGCCTGTCTGTGCTTTTTTTTCTGTTTGAACCTATTGCATTCAATCTGTGCTCGTTTGGCGTCCTCTTTGCTGGCTGTTGTTGGCGCTGTGGCGTCAGTTGGTGCTGGGGCATCAGGTTCCCTGGATGGTGAAGGCGGCGTGTCCATGGCTGTGGCAATCTCCGCAGAAGACTGCTCCTCCCCATCCATTGTTGTGCGGCCCACCTCCATTCGATGAATAATCTGTAATTAAACGAACAAAGCATGAGCTTCTGGAACTCGTACAACTAACTTCAAGCTTGCAAAGCGATCACGTGTTCACTATGCCAAGAATGCAAGTGACTTGTGAGCCTTCTCGAATTCTGGTTTCATGCTGTTGTTGATGATGAAATGACACTTGCAGTCAAAGTTGCGTCATCTAGCACAGTGCTACATAGTAAATATCTACCAACACTTCTACGTGCAATGTTCTCACCTGTTCGACAGTCTCATCGCTGTTACATGGACTCTCCTGCACCAGCGAAGCATCATTCATGGACAATGTGCCCTAAAAGTTGTGTATTTCCCAATAAAATGGCCTCCGAATACAGCCCGACCCTGTCCTTTTGTTCTTGTTGATGTCTCTGAAAGCAGATGCAGATTTTATAGTGCACTTATTACAAGCCTAGAAATTCAAATAACAGCAGGTACACACATTTACAAATGTGACAAGTAGTTGAAACGCGGCACCGAGCTTTGTATTTCGTAGCTGGATGCTCCGATGTAGCAATGCAGCATTTGTGTTACCCAAACTCTGGCACGTCGCTAGCATGCCTATGTCTCGTGATCACGCAAGCCATAGCTTCGACGCGTTTTACACCATAAGTTAATCTAGCGCGCAGTAGCAAACCTGAGCACAGTATTATTTTCAACCCAGAAGACGCAGCACTACAGCTCATTGCATATCGCCCACATCGTGCACGTGAATCAAAATATGCTGCCTTTCCTGTGTTCCACACGACCGACGAAACGCGGATGCTCGTCTTGAGGAATTCATTATTCAGTATTGAGGAAATCGTCGATTTGCATGACAACATATATGCTGCGCACCGTTTGTAAGTATTCGAGCGAGCCAGCCAAAACACAAGAGCAAAAACGTGACAGTGGTAGGCTCGTTGTTCGCGTCACACGAATCCAAATCTATTTAAAATATGAAGTGCACTCACCTATACTTGTTCGCGAGATTTTCGATCTTGCTCTTTGTTTCCTCAATAGTTCTGTCGATGCCGGCAGCACGTAATTTCTCAACAATCGCGGCGTATACTTTTGCGTTGCGTTTGGCGCGCCTCAGATCCCCCCAGATGATCTTCCCATATTTTGATCAGCGTGAAAGTGTGCCGCTTCGGACCAACGGAACCCCTTTCTTTCGCTGCTGCAGGCTGCGCACCGCTGTCCATCTGAGTTGACGCCATGAGCACAACGAGGCGACGTGGTCTACTCACTCACAGCTACTATAAACACTGAGCAGATGGCCAACATAACCACATGGCTGGCACCGCTGTTGACAGTGTCACTGGGAACGAGAGTATTGAAACATTTTATTACGACTGATTTGAGTTATTTGAAAAATAATATCGCAATACTTGAAAATAAGACCAGGTTAATAGTTATGATTTATTAACGCTTTAATATATAATTTGTTCGTGGCCCCCCTCCGGCGAGAGTACTTTCTCGCGACGAAAACACATTCGAATGAGTTCAGCAAAATCATTCGTTACCCGAAGTCATTTTCTTTAAATGACATTAGACTTCTCCCCGTGTGGCAGGGAACTAATGCCATTAAACGCAAATCTCATTAGGTACAAATGATATTAGAACCTCTCGTGTGATAGGGGTAGAAGTCTGCCCCATACATTTGACTTAATAGGGAGGGGGGGCGCTGCGATGAAGCATGCGCCCGCTTATGGTGATCCCGTACACTACTTACTAAGCAAAGCATGAGCACATCCGCTGCGCATAAGTAACAAATCATCACTAGGCAACATCAGGGACACCGAGAAAATCAAATTCATTTTCTGTGAGCGCAATAGACGGCATGCTAATGCCCTTGTAATCCATCTTTTCAATCTCTCTTGCTCATATAATCTCGCGTGTAAGCTGATTCCTAATTCTTCCCACAATTATGCAAGTGTTGAACAAAGGAAGGCAACCGAACTTACCATGCATTTCTGGAAAACCACCTGCCACGTTTCTGGTATTGTAACGGTGTTCACGCAGCCAGTCACTCTGTCAGCGAGTGTGTTGTCTGCCGCTATCTTGTGGTCGCAGCTACGGCGGACAAACCGGCCCTTGCCTGAATCACCGGCTGCGTGAAGACCATTACAATGCCAGAAACGTGCAGGTGGTTTCCTATACTCGGCGACAGCTTTCCTTGACAGCACTGTGGAAGCTACAGAACCAAAGCGCATGTCTGCTTCCGCGCCAAAAAAAATAGTACTGAACTTTATTGATAATTTTCTCATTTGCCTTGCTGAACTAAATACTGCTTTATTTATTATGAGACTCACACAGTTGCGGGAAGTTGCAAGGCAAAATAGTTATCGCTCACCTTGCAAGAATGCTTTCCTTTTCTTTCCATTTCTTAGACAGCACCACCTTTTCAGCCCCCGTTTTCCAAGGAAACATGGCGTCCGTGACGTCACTGTGCGGCCGAATACGCTGTATTTAGTTCTCCAAGAAAAATATACTCGTAATATGACACTAAAATATACACTGAACAATCGAAATGTTTCTCCCATTCATAATTTTCAAGTTTGTATTTTTCTAAACGCGTTAACGATGCGAGTGAGCAAAACCGAAATCAGCCGCAAGCTGCCGAACTACTTGCGGAGCAACACGAATGTGTGGAAGCCCCGCCTCCGTAGCCTTCGCTCCAATGTCAAGATAAGTTGTCGCCGAGTATAGCAATGTGTTGCAAAAAGTGCGGTTGCCCACCCTCCTTTGTTCAACACATGCAGAAGTGCGGGAAGAAATAGGAATCAGCTTACACGCGTGATTATAGAAACTGGGGAGATTGAAAAGATGGGTGACAAGGGCATTAGCATGCCGTCTATCGCACTGACAGAACATCAATTTGATTTTCTTGATGTTCGTGATGTTGCATAGTAATGTTTTGTTACTTCTGCGCAACAGACGTGCTCATGTCTTGTTATATAAGTAATTATGGGATCACAAAATGGACTGTGGAAAGTAGCGCTATCTGTGTGTGCGTGTGTGTTCCTTCGTTGCGTGATCGTCTCAAGTGAGATTTTACCGTTCAAAGAAACGGACTACCAACGTGCTCTAATTACCACCTTGGTCGAAAATTAACCCATTTTTCAGAAGCTGACTCCACATGTATGCTTTTGCGAAATATGCGCTGTGTCGATGATATTGTGTATGATATACCAGTGAACCCACCTGAAACGACAGCAATGACCCGTATGGATTTCGTGAAATATGACACAAAAATAATGCCAAGCGCGTAAGAGTCAACATTCAGAACTTATGTTCTTGTCTGGCATTGTTGTGCATCTTAATAATTAGTAGGAACTACCATCATACCGTGCAAGTCAAGCAGGGCACTCAAAAGAACGAAGTGGATGGAGGCAAGAAAACTCCACTCCGTCCATTTACAACGACTATCGTGGTTTTCTTGTGTCTCTCTATTGAGTTCAGAAGAGTGGTAAGCTGGGCTAGTTGGTATGGATGCATTGTAATAATTAACAGCGCGAAAAAACGAGACACAAAAGGAGGATAACTAGACAGGACAAGCGCTGACTTCCAACTGAAACATTTATTGCGCAAAACCCATGCTTAAATAACAAAACTACGCACCACGTGTACATGAGGGGCCGGATCGAAAACAACATATAAAGATACTATACAAAAGATGGCAAGATTGAAAATTCATCTGCTTAAGCTCAGATAGTCCAGCTCTTTGGCAAGCAAGGCAATCGAGGGCTGAGCGACGCAACCGTCGGACAGTGTCCAAAGAGCTGGACTATCTGAGCTTAAGCAGATGAATTTTCAATCTTGCCATCTTTTTGTACAGTATCTTTATATGTTGTTTTCGATCCGGCCCCTCATGTACACGTGGTGCGTAGTTTTGTTATTTAAGCATGGGTTTTGCGCAATAAATGATTCAGTTGGAAGTCAGCGCTTGTCCTGTCTAGTTATCCTCCTTTTGTGTCTCGTTTTTTCGCGCTGTTAATTATTACAATGCATCTCTATTGAGGTTAGGCTGTGGTACTCAATCGTAAGGAAGTGAGACATTTGCTGTCAAGTTTTGCAACACTGTTTAAAAAAAATTGCCTAGGCTCAAATTTCTTTACGTTAGCTGTACTCATTCTCTTGTATATTCGTTTTCTATGTGGCAGGCGGCACATGAGTTTCGAGGGCAGGGCGCGCGCAGAAGGGTACACAGTGTTAAAGGAGTACTGACACGAATTTGAAAAAAAAAAATTGGGATTGTTGCTCTAAGTAAAAGTACTGCTGTCGAGAAGCCTATAAAGAGTGTCGTAGGGCTTGGGAATGCATTGGAAGTATTTTTAATACCGCTAACATGAAACAACGATTTCGGTTTCGGTGTCGAGGGGGGCGGCTTCTCAGTGACGAGTCAGAGCAGTGTGACGTCACGGGAAGACAGCAACTGGCGGTGTACTAACGGCAAATGTCATCTGCACGTGGTGCACGTAAACAACGATGAGTGAATTGTCGTCCAGTGACCCTGACAATGATTTCTGTGATGTAGGCTGCATGCAGGACGCAGAGCTCGCAAACTCAAGAAATGTCTTGACCTGTCGTGATAATGTCCATTGCAGTGGAGCTGGCTAGCAGATGCTCAGCGACAAAAACTTTAAAATGAAAATAAAATAGCTTATACGTGTTGTCTGACTCCGCTGTGTGGAGAGCGTTGACACTGCATACCAAGGAAACGAGAAATGTCCCTTTAATGATATTCCCAAATCGTGTCAGTACTCCTTTAACAATGCTGTAGCTGTCTCAAGTTTGTGTTCTCTGGTTCTGCTTTCCTCCAGATATTTAAAAACAGCAAGAGAAGCCCTGCAACGAAGGTTCTTATATTTGGGCTAGTTTGCACAAGATGAGCTGAAAAGGAATCATTTCTGTATTTACGTAGTTGTTTTTGTCAATCTCTCAAGGCCCTGGGCATTTATTAAAATATACCTTCGCAATGAGTGCAATCAGTTTTCAAAAGTAAACCTTGTTTACGTAGCACACATTTCACAAGCACGCATTAATACAACGAAACGCAATTTTTTTGTGCGCAGCGTTTGCATGTGTCGTGCACCTGCAAACCACATTTCGTGTACATCAATCCAGCGGTGTAGACAGGGGCGGGAGTGGCACATCGGTGAAATGTATTTATTATTGTTGTGCCACTCCCGCCCACGCCCATGGCTACACCACTACATCTAAGTGCATGAAATTTGGCTGGCATGTGTATTTAAATGTGTAGATGGTGCACACGAAAAAACGCTTCGTAATTCTTAACAGGAGCCGATTAATTAACGAGAAAACCTTATTTGGAGGTCTCTGGGAGGACAACTTTGTTGGAAATTGCTGGTTGCTAAAGTGTCTTCGGGGCGTTTTAGGGGCGAAGCTCCTTAAGCCGTGGGTCGTGCGTCCTCGATGTATGTAGTTGTGGGTAGCCACCTCTCGTTTAGTTTCTTGGAATGTCCGCTAGATGGCGGTACTTGTATATGATGAATATATGTAGGGGCGATGCTCCTTGTGGCATCACCTCAGCGGTCCTCGGTTGTCCATGCATTCTGAGTAGCCAGTAGGCACTGGATTTCGACCTCCAAGGTAGTGCCGGTGTGAGATGTCTCCTGTGCGTGATTAAACAATAAAAAAATTCACAACGTACATGTAAAATTAAAGTGAGCTGCGAGTCGCCATGACTCTCATCGACCCTTTAGTATAAATGCGCCCGATCTCACGTCGTTGATGATGTACTGCGCAGAATTCGCGAAAGATTACCGGTTTACCGCATTCACTCCGTGGATATGGTGTCATCTCCAGTTCTCGTCTCGTTTCCGAGAGGGCGCTGTCCTATAGACATGCGTACAATATGGCGGTTGGGTGAAGGTACGCTAGATGGCGTTGGCGGTGCACCTGCTCTTCGATTGTGCGGACCGCCGTACTATAGCCGTACGAGTGCGCTTGCCGGATCGTGCTGCTTGGCGGACTATGGACCGGTCGTTGCAGTCGTTGCACTTGCACCGGTCGTTGAAGTTTGAATAAAATTTCACACACACTATCGCTTTGATTACTGCTGGGCGAAACCACTGAAAATTTCACGGTGTAACCATGATTGCTTCAGTCACCATAACTCTCATCGACCCTTTAGTATCAACGCACCCGATCTCACGTCGGTGATGATGTACCGGGCAGAATTCACGGAAGATTCACGGTTTACCGATGAACCTCCGCAGCTTCGCCCACTCATCATCATTCACTCCGTGGATATGCTGTGTTTTTTTTTTTTTGGAACTGTAGAGATTTTTCTGGGAAGTAGAATATGTCCCATTAAAACCTTTTTGGGACATTTTCGGGAGGTTGGTGGTTTGTTGAGTGCTATTATCGTGAATCCAGAGCAAGGTGAGGTAGACTGTGTAGTCGAATTTACTGGTGACAGTCATTGTAAGATTGGTTCTGCCAAACTTTTTTCCGTCACGAAGCCAGCAACCAAACTACTGATTTAGCGCTAAGAATATCACCTTCCGTTTTCAACACGTTATAATAAAGAACAATACTAGTGGAATTACTTTCACTCTTCTGGCCATTCAATATCACATATATAAATAGTAGATGTACAGTACAAAGGAAACATCTGCTTCGAGTAAACCCCGCAGGGGCGTCTGCGCAAGCAGGCGTTTGGTGTGTGGCGACACCACGGACCCGAGCTAACGGGGGGGGTTCAACCCCCTCCCACGCTTCGCCGTGCGTGGCTGAGCCGTGTCCGGGGAAAAGGGGATCCTGGGGGTTGAGCTGACGCCGGGTGATTGGACCTTTAAGGCCCCCCCGGCGGAGGCAACACACCCCTTTGGCCCCGGCTTCACGTAGACGGCACCCCTGGGCTGACCCACCCAGGGGAAATCGGCAGTCGCCTTTTCCTATCTCTCTCTCCCTACATCTTCGTCTTTCTCTTTCACTTTTAATCTTTCCTGTCTTCTCCTCCCTTCATTTTACTTCCACGTTTCTCGGCGGCAAGGGTTAACCTGGTGTAAATATCCAACCTTGGGTAGATATATTAGGTTATAGCAGTGGCGTACTACTGGCGTTGTGCAGCCTTGGTTACATGTTCTGCCACGTCCCCCCTGTTGGGCTCCGTGGTGGGTGGTAGGCGCCATTACCGAACTAGTTTTTTCTATGGGATCACGAAACCCCTTTTCCACTGATCGCCCCCCCTTAAAAGGTGGCGCACCGATGCAAACGCACTACCGCTTTTGAAAGAACCAGACAACTTTCCTAAGTATCATGTCATTCATTGCGAGAACCCAGACAAAAAAGCCCGCAACATCTCTCCATTCCTTGTGTCCAGATGCCTCACCGAGACCATCGGGAGTGGCTACAAGGCCACCAAGATGGCAAGTGGGGACCTCCTGCTAGAAGTTAAAGACAAGACACAGTTTGAGAAACTAGCAAACATAGTAGCATTTGGGGACAAGCCCGTAACAATCTCTGCTCACCGAACGATGAACACCGTCAAAGGTGTTGTCTGACGATGACCTGATAGACCTAACTGATGATGAACTTTTGACAGGCTGGAAGGATGAAAGGGTCGTGCACGTACAGCGTATCGTAATCAGGAGAGAAAGCAAAGAAATCCCCACAAAGCACATAATCGTGACCTTCGGCTGCTCCACACTTCCAGATGAAATAGCGACCGGCTACCTGAAACTGCCGGTGAGACCCTACATCCCTAATCCGCGGCGCTGCTTCAAGTGCCAAAGATTCGGGCACGCTTCTCAGAGTTGCCGCGGGCAGCTTACTTGCGCACGGTGTGGTGCTACAGGACACTCCACAGACGATGACTGCAAGGCCGAACCCCACTGCGCAAACTGCGACGGGGAACACGCGGCTTATTCCAGATCCTGCACAGCATGGAAAAAAGAAAAAGAAATTATCACCGTGAAAGTCAAACACAACATTAGTTTCCGCGAAGCAAGGCTTCGTGTTTCTCCCTACTATCCCAGAAAATCATTTGCCGAAGCGGTGCAACAGGGGGCTGCACCACGATGGCACCAGGCGGCCGCCCAAGCTACGCACAGCGTGCTGGAGCGACCGTCGCTTGCCCCCACAGCGGGAGCAGCCAAGGCTGCCCTGCGCCCAGTCAACACGGCCCCACCGGAGGCATCGACGTGCACTGGCACGAGCCAGGGCAGTGGGCATACTGCGGGAGCCCCGTCGACGTCCGGTGTAGTCGGTTCGAAGGCTTCGTCTCCTGAGCCGAAGCTTAGAAAGCCCACGGATCGCTCGTCAGAGCGACTGTCCAACGCTTCTCCTGAAGCTATGGACGCAACCGAAAGTCAAACGGCGCAGGTAGCGCCGAAGGAGCGGCGAGTCTCTCTCGACCGCTCCAAAAAGGACAAAACACCAATTACAGGGCCTCGAAAAGGCCCTGTAAAATAAACGGATTTCCTCTTCCATAACCTTTTAGGTTATGGTTCCTTTTTGTTCTCACTAATGCCTTTACAGGCATGTCACCTCAAGGTTTTTATTGCTATTATCTCCTTTCTATCTGCTTTTATCCTCTGAATCTCCTTTTACAAAATGGCTTTTGTTGTCCACTGGAATTGTAGAGGACTCATTCATAACATAGGTGACATAAGAGATTTGCTAAGTAGCTTCGGTCCAATGGCCATGTGCTTACAGGAAACCAATCTGGGAGAAAAACACAAGAACTTTCTTAAAGGTTTTACTGTAGTACGACGCGACCGTGTTCACGCTAGCCGGTTGTCTGGTGGTGTGGCTATCGTTGTTAAAAGCGGCATCGCAGCGAGAGAGATTGCCGTCAACAGTCACATTGAGGCCGTGGCCGTCACGATTTTAGCTCATAAAACTGTCACCATATGTTCCCTGTATATTCCTCCACATACGCATTTTACCGCTAAGGATTTAGAACACATTTTGGACCAACTGCCTAAACCGTTTGTCATAGCTGGGGATTTTAACGCGCACGGAACGCTTTGGGGAAGCAGTACAACCGACATCAGAGGACAAATCCTCGAAGATTTTATCCTGACCAATGACGTATGTCTTTTAAATACTGGTAGTGCCACCTATTGCTCCCCAAGCACAGGAGCTACGAGCTGCTTAGATCTAGCGCTGTGCTCACCGTCGCTCTTTTGTGACTTTCAGTGGAGCGTAATAGACAATGTTTACGGCAGTGACCACATGCCCGCTATCATAAAATTAACAGGAACCCTTCCTACTACTCCATCTCGGCCACCCCGTTGGAAACTACATCTGGCAGACTGGGCGCTGTTCACTGAAAAAGCCGCCCTAGAAAAAGAGGTGCTTGAAGGTTTAAGCATAGAAGAAATCAACGAGACGATCACTGCCTGCATACTCGCGGCAGCCGAACAAACTATACCACAATCATCCGGTGTTCGAAACAAAAAACTTAAACCCTGGTGGACAAAGGAGTGCACACAAGCTAAGAAAATGCAAAACAAGGCCTGGGGAATTTTCCGTAGATATCCTACAGGAGAGAACCTCCTAGAATTTAAAAAGACAAGGGCAAAGGCAAGATTCATCCGCAGGGAGGCCGAAAAACTCTCGTGGAAACAGTACATTTCATCAATTAACAGTACTGTGACATCTAAAAGAATGTGGGATCAGGTGCGCAAGTTTAACGGCAACTACAGTTCATATACCATCCCCATTATCTCAACTCCTGGCATCCAGACAACCTTAGACGAACAGGCAGACCTACTAGCTCAGCACTTTTGTGCTGTTTCGAGCTCAACAAACTATTCGACAGCCTTCCTAAAACATAAGGAGTCTACAGAAAAACAAAAGCTTCCCACCATAGGTTATGAGGACAGATCATACAATGCCCCCTTAACTCTACAGGAAATCAACAGAGTGCTGTCTCAAGGTAAAAAAACAGCGCCTGGCCCAGACCAAATACATTACCAAATGCTCGCCCATTTGTCCCAGGAAGCGGTGAAGACATTGCTGCAGTTCTTTAACGTTATCTGGGTAACCGGCAGAATGCCAACAGAGTGGAAAAAACCGGCAGATCCCACGCACTGTGGGAATGGATGTAATGCGAAGCAGCCACCAAGAAGCAAATCATGCTGTACATAATATGCATGCCATTATTTACATGTTAGTATATCAAGCTAGCGAACTGGACACAAGCGCACCATTAGCGTGGCATGTAAATGGCATTGTAGACGACATACATGCCAAGATTTTCAAGTTACCATCTGCCCCTTAAGTTCGCTTAATTTTTAGATGCGAAGCATCTTATGCTCGGGGCTGGCCCACCTGGCACCATGCCAGGTGGGCCACCTGGCACCACCATACCGGGGTTAGCCCACCTGGCACCATGCCAGGGCAGGGCTGGAGGGACGGACGGACGGACGGATGGATGGGCGACCAGACGGGCGGATGTGAGCATGACACATTAAAGGCATTCGCCTTAAAAATTTGGTGTATATCGAGCTAGCGAAACGGCCACGAGAGTTTCATGAACGTGGCATGCAAGTCATCTTGCACACGACATGTCATGATTTCCATATTACCACTTGTCATTTATGCTCGTCATACAGTCACGTCACGTCATACCAAATTTGGTGTATATCAAGCCAGCGAAACGGCAGTCAGCGTGCCATGAGCGTGGCATGTAAATCATGTTGTACATGACATGCAGTTCATGATTTTCATATTACCACCTGTCATATATATTGGCCATGCAGAAATGTCTCATCGTACCAATGTTTGGATATATCAAGTTAAGAAAACGGCCTCAGGAGCACTATGGCCATGACGCGTTAATCATGCTTTTCATGACAAGTTAGTCATGATTTTCATGATATGACCAGCCATTCATGTTTGCCATACAATCATGTTATGCCGTACCAATTTTGGTATAAATCCCATGAACGATACGGCCGGGAGAGCACAAAGTCGTAGGCGGCTAGATAGATAGATAGATAGATAGATACGCTCAAAGTCGCCGAAGTTCGCTAAGAAATGCTTCGCATTTAAAAAGCCATTATAATTCCATTTCTGAAAGCCGGAAAAGACCCTACATTACCCACCAGCTACAGGCCCATAGCACTCACAAGTTGTATAGCGAAATCATACGAGAGCATCATTAATATTAGGCTAACATACATCCTCGAAACCGATAACTTGATAAATGTCCACCAGTGTGGTTATAAGAAAGGATGTTCAACTACTGATCACCTCGTTCGCCTTGAACACACAGTACGAGAAGCTTTCCTGTACAAACAGCACTGCTTAGCAGTATTTTTCGATCTTGAAAAGGCATATGATACAACGTGGAAGTTTGGTATCTTACGAGACCTGGCGGATCTAGGAATCCGTGGAAGGATGCTTAACTGCTTGTCCGACTTTTTATCAGACCGAACCTTTCGGGTTCGCCTAGGCTCAACACTTTCACGTCCATTTACTCAGGAAAACGGTGTACCTCAAGGCTGTATTTTAAGCACAACCCTCTTTGTCATCAAAATGAACTCGGTGAACCAGGTCATACCACCCACGCTTACGCACTCACTTTACGTGGATGATCTCCAAATAGCATGCCGGTCATCCAACATGGCGACGTGCGAACGGCAGACTCAAATTGCACTAAACAAGCTAACCCAATGGGCCAACAAAAACGGCTTTCGGTTCTCAGAGGAAAAGACTGTTGCCGTGGCGTTCTCTAAAAGGCGAGGCTTGCAGCCAGACCCCACACTTAAACTAAACAAAACATCACTGCCAGTAAAACAGGAACAGAAGTTCTTGGGGGTCATATATGATAAGAAGCTTAACTTTCTCTCACACATGAATAATCTGAAGGTTAAAGCCAATAAGGCCCTCAATATTCTCAAAGTCCTGTCCCGGAAGCGTTGGGGTTCCGACCGTAAATGCCTTCTACAAATCTATCGCACGTTGGTACGTAGTAAACTAGACTACGGTAGTATAATCTATGGTTCGGCAAGAGGCTCGTACCTTAAGCGCCTTGACCCTGTCCACAACAAAGGGCTACGCCTCGCAACAGGTGCCTATCGGACCTCGCCCATTCCCAGCTTGTACTCGGAAAGTAACGAACCGTCCCTCGAATACAGGAGAACACAACTGATGTTAACATATGTCCTAAGAGTTCGTGCTTCACCAGACCATATATGCTACGACATTCTCACACGCTCTGACCAACGACTACACTACACGAATAAGCCGAATTCCATTAAGCCACTAATACTTAGATTTGAAGAAAAACTTCACGCCCTAAATGTCCCTAACGAAGCACTCTCCATTGCCAGAAGGCCAGCCAGATTGGCTCCCTGGAGTGACTTCTCTAAATTTCTCGATTTTTCACTGACACAGTTAAAAAAACAGCACACGCCACGCGAACATATCCTGCAGGAATTCCGTGCGTTACAAGAAACGTACCGAACTTATGAGGAATTTTATACTGATGGCTCGAAGACGTCTACGTATGTGGGAAGCAGCGTGGTAGGAGAAAGATGTGAGCAACTATTAAGACTTCCACATTTTGTCTCTGTCTACACCGCTGAGTGCTATGCCTTATGGATGGCAGTCAGAAACATTATAAACTCAAAACATAAAAAAACTGTAATTTTTACAGACTCTCTAAGTGCACTTAGAGCCCTCAATTCGAAATCGCAATATGAACCATTTATAAGTGATATACTAAACAGCTTATCCCACCTAACCGAAGACCGCACCATACACTTCTGTTGGGTCCCGAGTCATGTTGGGATCCCAGGTAATGAAAGGGCGGACCAACTGGCAGCAACGGCAAAAGAGCTGCGTGTTTCCAAGAACAACATACCTGCTAGGGATGCAATTAAAGCAGTTCGCCGGGCCATCACCTCTCATTGGCAGCATGAATGGGAATCGCAACATCACAACAAACTTCACCTAATTAAACCTGTCCTTGGAGAATGGAAGACGTGTTTTCATCAAGAACGCTTTATTGAAGTAGTTCTGTGCCGACTTCGAATAGGCCATACACACGTCACACACAACTATCTACTGGCAGATGTAGAACCACCGACCTGCCATAAATGTCACGAGCAACTAACAGTAGTACACATTTTAATAACTTGTCCACATATGGAACCGTTAAGACAAAAGCATTTTCATATGTTCTATAACCTAAACATTCCATTTCATCCAATGTTACTCTTAGGTGATGACGCCTTAATACCCGTGGCTGATGTGATCAGCTTTTTAGACGAAGCGGAATTGCTAAATAAACTTTAATGACAAACTATGCTACTCCTATGAGACTACCAAAACTCAAACAAAGCGAACTGTCGCACAGGCCTCTCCGAGAGGCCCTTTGCTGCAGCAGAAATTTGAAATAAGGCGCTTGCCTCCCGGCCCTTGGGTATAAGGACGCGGGCAGGGCAGTAGTGCTATGTAAACGCCTACACAGTTTCAACAAGATGACCTTGTGCACCAACCATATACATTGACCACCTTACGCTTCATGTTCATTATTTTAGAGTGTATATATTTTACGCGTTTACGCAGCTAGTATACTTAGGCCTCTCTACAGCCACGTCACACTATTCATAATATCCCATCGGTCATCGCCGAACACTCATCTCATAGTCATCGTCATAGTATAGTTCACTGTAGGTTTTCCCACCATGTGTCTGGCGCAGTATAGCCTTAGTCGCTCTTGCGCCACAAAACACTACTTAACTTAACTTAACTTAAGCTTCGAGTAAACATGAAGCAAGGAAACATACAAGCATGACTGAAAATTGGCCCTTAGTATTAATAATTCCCAATAACACGGAACAGTATGGACTGTAACGATTATAGAAGGTGGATGATATACCGAGCTTTGTGGGTCTGTGTGTGACCTTGTAGCCCCAGTCAGATATGTGGGTCCTGGACTGTACGATAAACCTGAACATAATTGACACTATAAGTTAACGTCTAGAGTAACACAGACAGGCAGACAGAGATAACATAGATACAGAGACAGACAGGCAGGCTCAACACACCTGACGCAGGCAAAAAAATTCTGAATATAAAGAGTAAACGTCAAAAAACGGCCGCAACATGCAATAAGACATCACAATGACAACCAAGCATGCGCGGTTCGATGTGTGGCCTTGCAGTCGCAGCAAGAGTTGAGGATACTGGTATGTGCGATCAGCCTGAACATAAAGCAGGCCTCAGGCATTTGACCTTAGCGCAATGACTGTACAAAAAACACTGGAAACGTATAACAGTAAAATAATGACATACACTTCATAAATGGCACACTATGGGATTGCAGTTCCGTAAATGAGTTGGCTGCTTCCGACCTATGCAAAGCACCTAAAGCATAGAAACCATAGTTTGCACTCCACCTTGCCACACAGTGCATAAGGAATAACAGACGGAGAACCTCAGCAATATCAGGCACGTGGCATGCATAGGTCGGCAAAAATTGTGGAGCTCACTCAAACTCACTCACGAAATATATTTGACGCTTTGGACTCACTCCGACTCAGACTCACCAAAATTTTCTTCACCCGGACTCACTCGGACTCAAACTCAACAAAATATTACTCACCCGGACTCACTCAGACTCAGACTCACGGCTCGATCTGAGTCTCAGTGAGTCCGAGTGAGTCGACTCATGAGTCCGTTAGGCTAGAATTGACTTTTTCGACCTTGGTTTCAATAATCTTTAATATCAATACCTGATGTTTTTAGTGGTCATCTTGGTGCCTTTTGATAAAGTAGCTTCGAATAAGAGTTATGAGTGGTTGCAAACCAGTAAAGACATTTTTCTTAGAGATGACAACATAACATGTATTTATCAAGAACTTCCCTGGAAGAGTTGACGAGCATGAGGTCAAGGCACCCCCCTATGTAATTGACGCATCTGATCAATAAATATTGAAATGGTGTATGAACGATACTGCTTTGGAATACGTGTGAGTAGACGTGAGTATAAAGGTGAATTCAGGTAAGCCTGATAGTAATGGTGAAGATGAGTAGATAGGACCATAGGTCGGCAAATGAAAGTGGAACTCACTCAGACTCACTCAATAATTATACTTTGCGCTTTGGACTCACTCGGACTCAGACTCACCAAAATTTTCCTGATCCGGACTCACTCGGACTCACACTCACGAAAATTTTCTTCAACCGGACTCATTCAAACTCGAACTCACCAAAATATTACGCACCCGGACTCACTCAGACTCAGACTCACGGCTCGATATGAGTCTGAGCGAGTCCGAGTGAGTCGACTCATGAGTGAGTTCGCCGATCTATGGTGGCATGGGAATTGCATACCAGCCCCATGTGGATTTGTGGGCGAGCTTGAAGGTTCTCTGAGGGATATGGATACTGGCCTGTGTGCTGAACATAAATGAAAAACAGACCATAGTTTACGCTCCACGTGACCATAGTTTATTGAATGAACAATAACTAAAACTAGGAAGAACAGTGAATGACATCAGCATAAAGATGTATATGACCTGGATAACTAACCAGGAATTTGCAAGTCTCTGTAAGCTAGGAGCTTCAGCATCAGCAGCTACAGACCTCTGCAAACCATCTGAAACAAAGACGGCATGGCTTACATTCTTTTGCAAGCACAATTCACAAACAGATGAAAACCTATTATTCTCAGACCAGCATAACATTGAGTGTGCTAATAACCTGCATGCACAACATTAAGAGCATCTATGTTGTGGTCTATTTTATTGCGCTGATATTCATTTAAAGAAGCCTGTGCAAGTGGTCTCAAATTTTCTACATTACGTGCAGAAGCTGTAGTGGTGGGGGACGGGTATGTTGTAAGTGCCCCTGCACGGGCCTGAAGGAACGAAGGGGTTCTGAAGGGCTCGCTTTTCTTTGATTTACACAATATTGCCACGGCCACTGCGTTCATTCTATTTACCATTGCAATGTGCTGCCTTGCGCGAAACGCGCCTGAATGACTGGGAACTATCTAGTTTGACACAATATTGCCACGGTCACTCCTTTCTTTCTATTTACCATTGCAATGTAACTGCTGCCTTGCGCGAAACGCGCCTGAATGACTGGGAACTATCTAGATAATGTTAGAACCTTCCTATCAGATTACGCGTTCAACGCGAACATCGGAGTTAGTTCTGGAACCTACGCGGCCGCTAACGAGAATGCTAGAATGTTCGATGATACATGTAAAAAGCCGACGCACTTCAGCGCTTGTCAGTTGATCGACGGCCGACGCTCTGTTCGCCGCTATAAGTGCCAGTGTGTATTGCTGTAATCTGACTTTCCGTTTACCGGCCACAAGTTCGGCGAAATAAAATTTCATCTTGGACATACCAACTGCCGCCTTCGTCAACGTCACGACCACGTGACAATATTAATGAGAACTAACAGACAGTAATTCGAAGGAAAGCATACGGGTTATTTGTAGTAAGTAGAATATAAATGGGAAGAAAGAAAGTGGACGAAAAGATAACTTGCCACCGGCAGGGAGCGAACCTGCGACCTTCGAATGACGCGTCCGATGCTTTACCACTCAGCTACGGTGGCTGTCATTGTCCCGTCCACTTTATTGGGTATATATGTGCATTTAAACCTGGGCCTGTACATTTCTACTGTTGCTAAAGCACTGGGGCACCTGCCTCCTTTTCACTTGTTCCCCAGCTCAGGTGATCACAAGTTTAGCAGCAGCCAAAATGGACAATCCACTATGTGGATTGTCCATTTTGTACAGAATACCACTCAGTACGTACAATGCACTTCTATCATAATGATATAGTCCTGCATTGCAGAAGTACATCATGTGGCACAGTCAGTGTTGTAAAAAATAACATGAAACTGTATGCAGTAACATACACAGGCCCGTAGCCAGGGGGGGGGGGGGGGCTAGGGGCCCGGGCCCCCCCCCCCTGAAATTCGGATGGAGGGGGGTCTTTTACCGAGAATAAATAATGAAAATAGGTGGTTTTCAAGGTTTTCAACAGGTGGGACCCCCCCCCCCCCCTCGAAAGAAAATTTCTGGCTACAGGCCAGACATTTTTACAGCTTCACCTAGGGACATGTATGAGAAGCTTTGCCCCGCTGGTGTGTTTACGCGACGCCAGGGATCGCACGACACAACAGGTTTCAGTATCGAGAGAGTGGCTTTGCAGCGACGTGTCAAGAGAGGTCTGACGTCGCGGGAACATTGCAACTCGCGACATACTAGCAACAGCTGCCTGAATGCTGTCAGTTGCACGTGGTTCACGTAAACGATGAGTGAATTGTCGTCCAGAAACTGTGACAGTGATTTCTGCGATTTAGGCTGCATGCAGAATGCAAATTTCGCAAACCCAGTGAACTGTGTTGACTTGTCGTGATAATGTCTATTGCAGTGGGGCTGGTTCGCAGACGCTGAGCGACGAACTTTAAAGTCAAAGTAAAATATTTTCCACGCGTTGTCTGGCTCCGGTGTGTGGAGAGCGATGACAGTGCACACCATGGAAACGAAAGATGTCCCTTTTGGCTTTCCTCAAAATCGTGTCAGTACTCCTTTAAGCAGGATTACTCCGATAACTTCTGACAAGACAAGCAAGCTCCCAGGTTCAATTAGGTTCTAGTACATATTCCTCATTAAGCGCACACAGGACCATCGTGTAACAGAAGCATGCACTTTTTAACTTCCCCAGAATCAACCAAAACATGTTCATTAGTTTCACGAACGGTTGCGAAACGAACAGACTCGCAACCAGCTACACAGGAAAGAAAAGTGTCCACGATACGCAGCTTTCCGGGCTTGAAAAACACTTGAGAACCAAGGTTCACAGCTGTATACTTATGTTCATCACCTGTCAGAAGAAACCTGCGTCTGTGAGAACATAGGAATTTGTTCTACGAGACTTGTCCATTGTGTTTACGCAGTCAGTGAATGCACCAACTGTTACCTTCTTATAGGTTATAAAGTCTCCTTCATTCTTCCCCGTTCCATAAAGTGCTGCGACCCCTTTTGCACACAATTTTTTCGCAGACTCCCCGCAGGGGCGTCTGCGCAAGCAGGCGTTTGGTGTGTGGCGACACCACGGACCCGAGCTAACGGGGGGGTTTAGACCTCCTCCCACGCCTCGCCGTGCGTGGCTCTGCCGTGTCCGGGGAAAGAGGGATCCTGGGGGTTGAGCCGACGCCGGGTGATTGGACCTTTAAGGCCCCCCCGGCGGAGGCAACACACCCCTTTGGCCCTTGCTTCACGCAGACGGCACCCCTGGGCTGACCCACCCAGGGGAAATCGGCAGTCGCCTTTTCCTGTCTCCTTCTCTCCCTACATCTTCGTCTATCTCTCTCACTTTAGTTCTGTCCTGTCTTCTCCTCACTTCTTTTACTTCCATATTCCTGGGCGGCAAGGGTTAACCTTGTGTGGATATCCAATCTTGGGTAACCCATATTGGGTTATAGTGGTGGCGTACGACTGGCGTCGCGCAGGCTTTTTCACGAAGTTCTGCCGCGTCCCCTTGTAGGGCTCCATGGTGGGCGGTCGCCGCTGTTGCCGAATATTTTCATCACCTTATGGCTTCACAAGTTTCCATCGTTCTTGATCGACCTCCAAAGAGAAACCGCACTGAAACAACATTCCAATTTTTCCGAAGCAACGTACCCAGTTTCCCCAGATACCATGTCATCCATAGTGAAACAACACCCGCTAGAAAACTATCCCCATTCCTAGTGGCCAGGTGCCTCAAGGAAAAAATCGGTCCTAACTACAAAGCCTCCAAAATGTCTAGTGGGGATCTCCTCCTTGAACTGAAAGAAAAAGAACAAGTGCAAAAATTGCAGGAATTCACGAGCATCGGGGACACAAATGTTACAGTTTCAGCTCACCGATCACTAAACACAAGTAGAGGTGTGATATCAGAGGACGATTTCATTGGATTGAGTGACGAGGAACTCTTGGAGGGTTTTCAGGAACAAAATGTAACCAAAGTTCAAAGAATAGTAATCCGGAGAAATGACCAAGAAATTCCCACAAAGCATATAATCCTGACCTTCGGAACAAGTGAATTGCCTACTTCCCTCGATGCAGGCTACATCAAAGTAAACGTAAGACCGTATATACCAAACCCCAGACGTTGTTTCAAGTGCCAGAGATTTGGACACGCTTCACATTCATGCAGGGGCAAAGAAACGTGCGCGAAATGCAGCGCAAACGACCACTCTTCAGAAAATTGCACATCGTCTCCACTCTGTGTAAACTGCAAAGGAGAACATCCAGCGTACTCGCGCTCATGTCCAGTCTGGAAAAACGAAAAAGAAATCATCACTCTCACTGTTAAAGAAAAGATATCATTCTTCGAAGCACGAAAGCGACTCTCGTACCTTTCTAGGCGAAGCTATGCCGATGTGACGCAGGCGGGGGGCAGCGTCACAGAGGCCTCAGACGTCCTCCGGTTCCACACACAGTGGTCCGGTAGTGACTTCTCCCGCCCCCCTTGACGGTAGCAGCTTCTGCTACTCCGTCCACCTCAAAGGGCCAGCCGACTCCGGTCCCGCTGGGCCCAAAAATAAACAGAACACCAAGGCCTGAGACCAAGGTCTCAGCCACACACTCTCGATCTTCCAGCGCCTCCGAGAAGGCAATGGAGGTCGACGCAAAAAACCTCGGTGTCAACAACACCGAAGGACAAGCGCTCTGAGGAGCGCACCAAGAAAGACAAAATACCCATAACTTTGTTCAGCAAAAAGCGATAACCTAAGCGGTTATCGCTTTTGCATGAAGTGTAATTGTTCAACATGTCACCTACATTTTTTTTAAATAACGAAACACCTTACCGCTGTATATTTGCTCAATTTTACCTAAAATGGCTTTTATTGTTCAGTGGAACTGTAGAGGGCTACTACACAATTTAGGTGACATAAAGGACATTATAAACAAGTTCTCACCAGTAGCATTTTGTCTTCAAGAAACAAACCTAGGCCCCAAACATAAACAAGTGCTTAAAGGATTTACAGTTGTCCGAAAGGACCGCGAATGCTCTAGCCGTTTGTCGGGAGGTGTAGCCATAGTCGTGCAGGGTGGCATTCCTACCCGAAATGTCCAAGTGAATACATCTTTCGAGGCCGTAGCCGTCACCATTTTATCTTACAAAACCATCACCATCTGTTCGCTGTACATCCCACCCCACAGCCATTTTACCACTAGAAACTTAGAAAATTTAATGGAACAGCTACCAAAGCCTTTTATATTAGTAGGAGATTTTAATGCTCATTCCACTCTTTGGGGTAATGACAAAACTGATCGAAGAGGGCAGATTGTTGAAGATTTTCTTTTATCAAACGATATCTGCCTTTTAAACTCGGGTGCTTTTACATATTTTTCGCCAACATCACGCACTTTTAGTTGTTTAGATCTCGCTCTCTGCTCACCATGCCTGTTCACCGATTTTATATGGGAAGTCCTTGGAAAATCATATGGTAGCGACCACCAACCCGCCATTATCAAACTCATGCCATCGTATCAAACTCTCGCCACCAAGCCACGCCGGTGGAAATTGCAACTAGCAAACTGGCCGCTTTTTACGCATCACGCAAAGCTCGAGCATATTTTCTCACCCGAACTTTCTGTTCAGGAACTCAATAAAAAGTTCACTGACGCTATAATTTCAGCGGCGGAAAAGGCGATACCGCAATCGTGTGGCATTGTGCGCAAGAAGTTAAATCCCTGGTGGACAGATGAGTGCACCGAAGCCAAAAAACAGCAAAACAAGGCCTGGGGAACCTTACGAAGGTATCCAACCTATAACAACCTCGTAAGTTTTAAACAGGCAAAAGCCAAAGCACGATACATCCGAAGGCAGGCAGAAAAGAGTTCATGGCAGAAATACATAGCATCCATTAATAGTTCAGCCACATCTAAACATATCTGGGATCAGGTGAGGAAGTTCAGAGGAGAATACTCATCATACACAATACCACTGCTTACAAGTCCAGACACACAAACAACACTAGAAGACCAGGCCAACCTTTTAGGCGAACACTTTTACGAGGTATCATGTTCAGCGAATTATACCAATGCATTCCTCAAACACAAAGAAAATGCTGAAAAACAAAAACTCCCTACTACTAGCGCCTCAAACGAAAGTTACAACCATCCTCTTACACTACACGAATTAAACAGGGTACTTTCCGCCGGCAAAAAAACGGCAACAGGGCCTGACCGGGTACACTACACAATGTTGGCGCACCTATCCCAAGCATCGGCCGAAGCTCTTCTCCAATTCTTCAACAAAATATGGGAATCCGGCATAATGCCTGAAGATTGGAAAAATGCAATAGTCATACCTTTCCTAAAACCTGGTAAACCCCCAACATCCACGAGCAGCTACAGGCCGATAGCATTAACAAGTTGTCTGGCAAAAACATACGAGAGCATTATAAACATAAGACTCATCTTCATTCTCACATCAACACAGCTTGTAGACTCGCACCAGTGTGGATACAAAAAAGGCTGTTCTACCACTGACCATCTCGTTAGACTGGAACACGAAATACGAGATGCATTTCTGCACAAACAGTACTGTCTCACGGTCTTCTTCGACTTAGAGAAGGCGTATGATACGACGTGGCGATACGGGATTCTTAGAGACCTTGCAGACATGGGGATTCGTGGAAGAATGCTAAACTGCTTGTGTGACTTCCTCTCCAATAGAACATTTCAAGTACGTCTCGGTACAGTACTCTCTCGAGTATTTGTCCAAGAAAATGGCGTACCACAAGGATGCATTCTCAGCACAACCCTTTTCGTAGTCAAAATGAACTCCATTAACAAGGTTATCCCCCCTCACAGTCATGCATTCTCTCTACGTTGATGATCTGCAAATTGCCTATCGTGCCTCGAACCTATCAACGTGCGAACGACAACTCCAAATTACAATTAATAAGCTGACAAAATGGGCTGACCAAAACGGTTTTCACTTCTCCACACAAAAAACTGCTGCTGTTCTCTATAAGCAAATCAGAGGATTATGCCCGGACCCGGTTCTGCGATTGAACAATGTCCCCATAGCAGTAAAGCAAGAACACAAATTCCTAGGAGTTACATTTGACCAAAAACTCAACTTCCTAGCCCACATAAACGCATTAAAAATAAAGGCAAACAGAGCACTAAACCTTCTAAAAGTGTTATCTCATAAGCACTGGGGATCTGATCGACTCTGCCTGCTGCGCATCTACCGTTCCATCGTGCGCAGTATTTTAGATTACGGTTGTGTCGTCTACGGCTCGGCACGGGAGTCTTACATTCGGCGTCTTGACCCTGTGCACAATCTCGGCCTACGTCTATCCAGTGGTGCTTACAGAACATCACCAGTGGAGAGCTTATATGTGGAATGTAACGAACCTCCTTTGTGTCACCGAAGAGCATTACTAACTCTGTCATACTTCTTAAGAATAAGGTCATCACCACAACACATCTGCTACGACATTGTCACAAAGTGTAATTCACGCTTACATTACCTTAACAAACCGAACTTAATCAAGCCGCTTGTCTTGCGTTTCGAGGAATACTGCCGGACGTATGTCATCCCTGAAGAAGCACTTGATGTCGCCATTAAACCACCCAGACTACCGCCATGGCTGGATCTCACTCAGCTTTGTGATATATCTTTAAGCCATCTAAAGAAAAAATCCACCCCACCAGAACATATCATTCAGGAATTCCGTGCACTTCAGGACAAATATCGAGATTACACTGAATTTTACACGGATGGATCGAAAACAAGAAATCATGTGGGTATTGGAATCGTGACAGGGGAAAGCGCAGTTAGTGTGAGAGTACCTCATTGTATCTCTATTTTTACAGCCGAAGTTTACGCTTTATATGAGGCAGTTCGAAAAATCATCGCTGGCAAACACAAAAAAGCGATCGTATATACAGATTCATTAAGCGCACTTAAAGCTCTACATGTCAAATCCGAGTGCGAACCATTAGTTGGCGACATTTTAAACATCGTACTTTTAAATAGCGGGGTAACTTCTATACGTTTCTGCTGGGTCCCAAGCCATGTTGGGATACCTGGCAACGAAAAAGCAGATGAGTGCGCCATTTTAGCAGTACACAAAACACTTACAAAAATAAAAGTTCCCTTAAGAGACAGCCAGAGAACAATCCGTCTAGCGCTGTTAACAAAATGGCAACAACACTGGGACTCGTGCACGAGCAATAAGCTCCATCTGGTAAAGCCGATACTGGGTGAATGGAAGAACTGCCGTCACCAAGAACGGTTTATCGAAGTTGTGTTATGTCGACTCCGCATTGGACACACCCACTTGACACACAACTTTTTACTGGCAAAGGAAGAACAACCAACGTGTGAAAAATGCCAAGAACCGTTAACACTTATGCATATCCTAATCACATGTCCCAACATTGAAACACAGAGACAAAAACATTTCAGCAAACTATACAGACAACACGTACCTTTACACCCTGCTTTGTTAATAGGAGATGACCCTATAGTACCCCTGGCTGACGTGCTAAACTTTCTGAAAGAATGTAACGTCTTAAGCAAGCTGTAAAAGCTCATTTCAGTGTCCATTCCTTAACACCTTGTGTCTGGCGCAGCATAGCCTCAGCTGCTTTTGCGCCATAAAAAACCAAATAACTAACTTTTTCGCAGACTAACCCTTAAGCAGGGGCCTCACAAATGCACGTAGGTCTTCACTCTGCCGCTCAATGTTCATGGGAAGTGCTCGTTGAAGAAAAGCTAGTATGCTAAATTTTTCAACAATCTGCGCGTGGGCATACCTCGTGCCATTTACCAAGCCCACCAGCCTCCAATTCATTGCCTCGAATGGAAATGCAGAGTAGCCCCACAAAGGACCCTACTGACCGACATGGTCCACCATGTGGACAAGGATATGAGCATTGCAGATCATGTTTTCCTTGCCATAGAGCTCTTGATATTACTTGACAAAGTTCACCATGGCCTTCTTCACTTTCCTGAGCTTATCCATGGGAATTGAAGACTGCAAACAAAAGTGCATGATTCCAACAAACTTTGTCCAGTTTTTATAATATTTGCTTGGTAAAATGCCCTTCAGCACCACTGGAGAGAAAAAAAGAAGCCAGTCCCTCCACTCTGAGGCCTTCCAATACCTCGTATCTTTCAGAGACCGTATCATTCTAATTTGTCTCCCACACCGGAGTCATCTTGCTCAACCTTGCGTTGATCTCGTCAAGTTCAGATCCAAGGCTACATTCGCTTTGCCTTTTGTGGCTGATAACATGCCTCGTGGAAGGAACAAATCCGTTGGCACACAGCGTGCATGTAGTCAACTACAAAAGAGCCAGGAAACTGAAAAAATGCCATGAAGAAGAGGACACTTGCACCTCTGATGCCATAGGAACGCTTCTTTCTGCTCTTCGACATGCCTCGCAAAGTTATCTTGTGTCCTTTCTTTAGGGAGCAGGCTCTTGAACTTCAAAGATGTGGGCATGGCCTGGTCCTTTCTGAACCAGCTTCCCCTTCTGTTCACACCACGCACAGCCATGGGACCCATTAAAACTGAGTCATGTTCATGACTATGCAGCACGCTACGCTGTCCAGACTGCAAGGGCGTGGATATATGCGACATGTTTGTGCAACACCAGCTTGACCTTGACTTATCCAAGAAATGCCCTCAGAGGACAGCCGGTTCATTCTTTCAACAAATGGTTTGAGGTAGGAATTAATTTGTGGTTTGCCATTCCCAAACCAGGAACCAAAAGCATAAGTTTTTGGACCCTTTCTTTAAAAGAGACTCCATTAACCTGCAACAGCAGGGGCCACACGCTCTGCCCAGACGATTCAAACAATGGCACACCGTCCGTGTTTCCCGTTAATGAAATGTCCCCACTCTTTACAGGCTGCATGTTGTAAGCTGTGCTCTGCGTGATGTCCTCAACATTCTATGATAGACCTATTCGGTCCTGCGAAAGCTTGCCACTTTGAAGTACATCTCTGACTTGGGCATCAAGGTCAAGTGAAAGAAAAAAAAGAACCAGTGTCTAAAAGCGCACTGACACTGTGCGCTGCTGTGCACTGAAGGCATATTACATCAACACTTGTACAAGGCAGTTCAGCAATGTATTCCCCACAATCGGGACACTAAATGTGCGTCGTGCGCTGACACTCAAGAGCAGAGGAATAGTTCTTAAAAAAATAGATGTTTCGTCTTTGGAAACACCACACCTCGAGGCATATGGGCGTCAATGACGTTGAGGAGGTTCTCTGTTGCTTCCTCAGAAGAATAGTGTCTCAGGCTGCGGGCCATTACCATAACCAGCGACTGGCCCCTTGAAAGTTTCGAGTCAGGATACAGCAGCCCATCCTGCACAGGTAGAAAATAAATGAGTGGTATATATACAATGTAACTTAAATTTTAATAATAACCTAATTCTATCAGATCTAATTGCTGGGAAAATGTACAATGTATTTAAGCATGCAGACACAGCTGCATCACCATCCTCTTATGAACATTCTGTCAATTTCCCCACAAGATAAGGGCTAGGTGGTGGTAATGCAAAGCAAAATTGGGCAGTAGATGAGGCCCTTAATCCTCTTTCATAAATTATATATATATATATATATATATATATATATATATATATATATATATATATATATATATATATATATATATATATATCCTGCATGTCAAAGATGACTTCAGAAACATGTTACATGTATTTACAGGATTATAAGGCTGTCGAACAGTATGTCAAAGATACAAGTCGCATTAGCATAGTAACGAATTAGCAGTGAGGGTGAAGCAGAATAAGGGCAGAATGCGAATTCCTTATCGTGTAAAGCCACTGATGACTGACTAACATGTTTTACTCCTATAGGCCTCAGAAATTTCTCGCAACCCTTTATTGTGATGATGATCCAACACACACTTTTTCTTATACGAAAGAGCTCCTAGCGTAGTGTTGCACTGCCAAAGTTGCGGCTATTAGCTTGAGTTTAACAAAGGTTATGTGCTTGTTCATCATTACGATAAAGGGGTGGGAGAAATTCTGAGGCCTGTAAAATTAAGGAATTAGGAGTAAAATGTGTTAGTCATGCCATCAGCGGCCTTACACGATAAGGAATTCGCACTTTTGAGCCTGTGCCTGCCTGTGACGATGTGCGCGAGTTGAGCGGAGTGGTGCCTGTGATTAGAAGACGACGACGAAGATGACACGCTGCACCGGCGGCACGTGGCGCGAGAATGGCTCGACCAATGAGCGCCATCCCTCGGAAGGAGAGAGACTAGCGAAGAAGGGAGTTGCAGAGGAGACGTGGCCGCGAGAAGACGGTGTCCAGGGCGCGGGAGTAGCGGCCAGCCGTGTACCTGGCTGACGCTCGCTGCAGGCTCCTACCTGGCACCACGTCAAGCTTCTACCCGGTGCCGGCGTCTTGGGATCGTCGCAAGGACGCGCGATTCAAGCCCTCCGCGACGACCAGCAAGCATTGGCTGGCGAACGCCGAAAGGGCGTCCAGCCAATGACCTCCACCGGGTCCAGCGTCTACCGCCGCGTCTGCAGTCGTCTCTCGCTTCTGTAGTGCCCGCCCGTCGCAAGCCACCACCACCTGCTCTTGAGACTGTCCCAAACAGCGTCCATGACTTTTCAAGCCAAATGGTGAACTTTTTTCTTGCGAACTTGTGTATTGCATGTTTTCTTTTCTCCTTTGAGCGTTCCATGCTTTATTCTTGTCCGTTATCTGTCCTTGTGCTCTGTAAATACAGTGTTCGTCTTGTTCGTAAACAAACTGCCTCGTGTCCTTCGATGACTATTCATTATAATTTTCCTGCACTAATACGAAGCGCCTTTAGCTTCGTGACAATGGCGTCCGCGACACGACGAGGCCGTTTGTGAACAGAAATTTGAGAGCACAGAAATATGGAGCGTCTCAAGAAGATAGTCGAGACAGGCGAGTGCATGGGACTTCAGAAGGAAGAGCTCAGAGCTTGGGTGAACGAACAG
This sequence comes from Rhipicephalus appendiculatus, assembly GCA_030522465.1. NCBI lineage: Eukaryota > Metazoa > Arthropoda > Arachnida > Ixodida > Ixodidae > Rhipicephalus > Rhipicephalus appendiculatus. The sequence goes on along the minus strand of JALIZH010013724.1, from coordinate 50,502 downwards.
ATGGCTATGGAGCGTGCGCGGCGTGCTGCCCATAGGCAAGTACTGCAGATTGGGCAAGTTTCTCTTTGCCCATAGGCAAAGAGAAATTTCAATTATGGCAGAGCAGTTTCGCGTTGAGAGAGCTCAAGATGACATGGATATGCGAGTTCTCGAACAGGAGATTGCAGCTCTTAAAGCGCGAACTAGCGCTATGGCTTATGGCAGTTCGGTGCCTGAGAATCATTCACTAAATGATGATTACAGTTTTGTATTCGCCTCCTGTAACAAGAAATTTAACGATAGAAGAAGAACCTGAAAGAGATAGGTGTTCGTCTCAACAAAAGAGATTACAAACGGTCAGTGACCAGACATTACACCACCTAAATACACCCCCTGTTGAGGATGTTGTCGGGAAACAATACCCTTGTCACACGGGTGGCCTTAACCGCTGTTATACCCAACTGCAGTTACCGGACGTAACCACAGTTACCGTAAACCGGACAGAGGAGCTGCTACACGTGTGCAGAATGCGCTGTTCGTTTTTTTTTTTAGTTAACTTCAGTGGAAATTGGTACCAGTCTTCCAACACTGATCCCTGTTGGCTTCGTAGCCACGTTTCAAGCTACTACTAGCCGGAGTAACTCGTGTCTTGCTTGCAGCTGTTCGTGTGATCGCTACAACGGGTGGCTAGCTCCGTGCGGTTTGCCGTTATTGGTACGTGACATCGGTTACCTTGTGCACCTTGTCGTCATTTAAGTAGCATACTAGAGTTTGCCAGCTCCGCGAGACCGCACAGTGGCACGTTCAAGTGGACGGCAGCGGGAAAAGTGATGGCGCAGCCTGGTGTTGTGGAACGAAGTGGCCATGAGGACGACGAGTTCTTGATAATGTTCGCCGTTTACGAAGCAGCCCTTCATCAGCGTCGTGTTCAACAACTGTGCGTGCTTGAAGAAATCGACGCAGCAGAAGAGGAGCGAGAAGGCGCGGAGTGAATGTGTCGACGACTTGTTGAAATGATTTCGCGGTTGTGCTCCATCGAGCGACGATCGTGGGCATATCCGCGAGGGCAGTCGTGGTATGAAACGACAGTGCCACACCTGCCGGAAAGTGAATTTAGGGCTCAGTTCAGAGTGACGCGCAGAACATTCAGGTACATTCTCAGTGTGTGTGAGTGCATGGAGCAACAAGCACCACCATGCGAAGAGCAGTTCCCCTGGTCAAGCGCGTCGCTGTTGGTTTGTATCGCCTGGCGTCGTCAGCGGAAGAAAGAACTATTGCTAGCGCCTTTGCCCTAGGTCGTTCGACTGTTAATACCATATTTCGCGAATTTTGCGCCGTCATTGTGCGCAAGCTGGAACCAAAGTTTATCAGATTCCCTAAGCGAAGTGAGTTGGCGGAACATCTTCGCCAATTTAGTGCCGTGACCGGCTTTCCACAGAGTGTAGGAGCCCTCGACGGCTGCCACATCGAGGTGTGCCCGCCAGTAGAGAACGCCTCAGACTACATAAGAGAGAAGAAATGGTAGAGAAGGAAAGGCAGGGAGGTTAACCAGTCCAGGATAACCGGTTTGCTACCCTGCACGTGGGAAGGGGATGGGGGGAGATTGAAAGAGGGAGGGAGGGTGGTATAGCACCATCCTTTTGGCGGTAGCGGACCACCACTACAAATTCTTATACACAAACGTTGGGTCTCCCGGCAGGAATCATGACGCTGGTGTGTTTGAAACCTCAAAGCTGCCAAGCCTATTGGCCAGTCCTCTGTTCTAAGCAGAAGGTAAAGTTATGACAGGAGTCATGGTGGAACCGGTCTTGCTTGCTGATCAAGCGTTCCCACTTCAGACTCGCATCATGAAACCGTTCCCTAATCCAGGTCCACCAGGATCACTTACAGGGATGTTCAATTATCGTTTGTGCAGTGCTCGGCGCATTGTTGAAAATGCATTTGGGAGGTTAAAGGCGCGCTTTCGTATCTTACTCAAAGGATTGGAGTGTGACATAACGTCAACACTGTCATCAGCGCATGTTGTGTGGTACACAATATCTGTGAGGAACTGAATGACTGCTGTGATGCAAGTTGGCTTGATGAGGCACGTACTCCAGACCAGGGGCTTCCTCAGCCATCATGCACAAGTAACAGGGCAGAGCCTTCGGGAGTTGCAGTTCGTAACACCTTGGCGAGTTACTTTGCGTCAAGCTGAATTTTGCTGAAATGCTTACACATCTCATTTCTTTTTGAATGTTTGTGAAGATGATCTGTCATTGCTATTTGTTGTAGCCACAGAAAAGTAAAGAGCTTGTTTTTCCCTTTTTGTGAACTATTTTGCTGCTTGTCTGAAGTTTGCGTGCTTTCATTAGGGTGTTGACAAAGTTGGGAGGGTGAAAGCTATGAGAATTTCCTAGTGGTATTAGCATTAAGACTTGTCGATTTCAGCTCTAGCATTATTATATGTTGTGAGAAAGGAAGCCATGATAGACGCTGAAGAATGCAGAAAGTATTGGGATCGTTCACTGTTGCATTGTCAGTACAGCTTTAAATTGAAGGCTAGAAGGGGAGAAGTGTCTTGCGCCATCCTTTATTAGTAAGAGATGTTATGTGTGTCTACAATATCAGAAAATGGAAACTAGTGAATTTCGACGTGTAGCGTGCTGTAGTTTGCATTTGAAATCACCTTAACTTGCATTTGAGTTACGTGGGGCTGGAGCAACACTATGTAGGGTGGGCTTGTATTAATCGCGCTGCAACTAGAGTAGTTTACAATACCCCATTTCGCACGCCTAGAGATACGCACATATCAAAGCAGGTATTTTAGGCGAAATAAGATCTCGTAATGCCCTGCTTTGAAATACAAGTAATTCTGATTTGCACTAAGTGCTGTAGTTCATAAAGTTTCATCTAACAAATAAATGTGATGGGATAAAATTTATTCCTTTCCTTTCTTCGAAGAAAAGTATGCACTCATCATTTCAAGCATGCCTTTCTGCAAGTAATTTGACTCTTTTTGGAGTGAAGCGAGCTCTTTCTTGAGCTGCAAGGTGTCACTGGCAGCCTTGGCCGCACGTTCTTCGGCTTTTTCATGAAGCGCCAGAAGGTCGTGCAGCACTATGCTTGCTGGGCGCTTTTTACTTAGCCTTTTGCTGGTCTCGATGCTGCTCGTGCTGCTGCTTGGGTCTGCTGCCTGTGCTTGGGTGCCCGCTGTGGAATTCTCATCCACGCTGGTTTCAGGGTCAGCTGTCGCAGTGCTTCCGCTCTCCTCGGTTTCATATGCGGCCACAACCTCACTGTCTGCTGGTGCTTCGTCAACTACTGGCACCTGTGCACGACAGGAAAAGAAAACGTGTAATAACAACAGTGCACTTGTTCACACCTCGCTAGCAAAAACGCCTTTGGTTGGACATTGACCTGTTACAGCACCTGGTAAAATATATGGATTACTTTAAATGAAATATACAGTGCTCATGCTTACACATGAGCTTGAATATAACGAACTGCAGCCTCCATTGCTACTTGCGGGCTGTGATGGGTTAAATGCCAGATATCAAAATAATAAAGAATGACACGTTTAATGACCTGCTTGGTCAATTTTCACTGTGGTGCTCTAGCAACATCACATGCAATATTGTATAGCATACTGAGAACACGCACCAAGTTGGCTTATAGCCATAACCTGTTACTAGTTGTAGCGTAATGGTGAAAACAGCTGATTACCTCCAAACTTTCCTCAATCAGGTCACTGTCGTTGATTGGCAGTGTACCGAGAAAAGAATGCAGCTGCCAATAAAACGGCCATTCTATTCCTTTAGCGCCAGTGGTTGTGCCACAACGCCTCATCTTTCTGCAAAGAAAGTTTTCGTGAACAAATGAAATTTTGCAGCATATAAACATATGCATATGCAGTATTTCTGCAGGCCAAACAAAAAGCATGCCTAACAAACAAGCTGCCAGCTGCACTCGGAAAGAAGTACTGACCTGCCTCTCAAGCCAGAGACTGAAAGGATTCATATAACAAAGACAATAAGCGCAGCGATACCGCAACACCACATTCATTAAACACATTACACACTCTACCATAATTCATTCATTTCTAATATCTTCACTGCCTTGTGAAAAATCACTGGGCGTAGTCGTTCATTGAAGAAAAATACACAGCTTCACGTAAAGTTAATCAGGGTAGCTGCTCCGGCACGTTAGTAATCCATTCCTTCGTTAAGCCTCCGCTAACCGGACATGGACGAAAAAGCCGCCTGAATGCGTGTTTGGCCTTATCGTTTGCGTAGGGTTCACAATTTTTTGATGCAGCTTGAAAAACGAGTGACCGGGCCTGTATCTCATTAAAAGAAGACGTCGTAGCTCCCAGGGAGTCGAGTAAATTCTAGCAGGAACCAAATGCCACGTTTTGTAAATGCATGTCTACGCACGTGAATCGCACACATTTCCGCAGCACGGACAAACTTGTACGCGTGTAATGAGCGCACTTTAAACTTGGGTCAGGGCTGGTGTTAAACGCGCATAGTGCCATTCGTAACAAATGATTGCGCAAATTCGAGAGCAGCGCCACTCTGCCGAAAAACATATTAATTCACTTCCAACATGTGTTGCCACGTTGTGAAGGTGGATGCCTAATTATACAGGCCAGTCTTCCGTGCCAGTGCTTAAACACGTCAGATAAATTGGCAGCAGAGATACAGAAAAATACCAAAAATACCACTCACCGGTACTGCCTGTTCAAGTTTCTGGCGTACTTGCTTCACGCTATACGGTCCTTCACCGGCCGGCAGGCCAGAGTTCAAAGTCTCAGCCATACATTCATAGATCCGCAGGTTCCTTGTGTTGGACCTCAGAGCAGGTAATTTGTCTTCCCAAATGTGTATCAACGCCTCCGTCGTCGCCACAGTCCAGTTCACACGCCTTTGGCTGGACATTTACTTGGGAGCCGAGCTGTGCGCGTCCGACATGGGGGGCCGCCATGTTGTCAGTTTACGGCGTTAACAGGGATTGCCTACCTCTGTTTGCGAAAATGGCCGTTAGCGGATTAACTATGGTTAGGATTATCGTGTGACCAGGTACAACAGCGGTTAGACTTAACGGCCGTCAAACTTAACTGCGGTTAGACTGCTTGTGTGACAAGGGTATTAATCCAGAAAGCAGCAAATCGCTGTCGGCAGTTAAGGAATGGCCCGCCTCTGCACATGAACAGTGTAGGCTAAACGAAGATATTAGCGAGCCTTTGAACAATCCCGAAAAGGCCGTGCTGCAATCCAACCTCAGCATACTAGTTTGTACCGATCTATCAGATATAAGTGATTATCAGAAGCTCACATACAAAGGCTGCTTTCCTACAATAAGCGGAGAGCCCCCCCCCCCCTTTTGCCAAACCAATCACCAAGTGTGCTCTCAGTTGTGTCTGGTATCCACTACGGACGGATTGCAGCCCCATCTGTTGTCACCAGCAGTGTCAATTGTGATGTAACGGAGGTGAGTTGTGCCCCAGAGATGGCCTATACTGGCCCAATCGCATGCGTTTTGACAGAAAGAGAAATAAGTGCTAACGAGCCACGAAACCTTCCCAGCCTGGATCATCACATACGTGCCGAGAAGGTTTGTCGTTGCCAGGCGTCCCAGCGGAAGAAATGCATTGCTAACTTGAGCAATGAGGCTTGGACTGATAACAACCCAGCTAGGTTTGCTGCAGCTTTCTTTCTAGGAAACTATGCTTGGGCATGGTTGGTTGATCTGTTCCTAGAAGATGATCTGCCGGGTCATGAGTCACGACGCTCAACCGTCAGGCTATGTTGGGACGCAATAACATGATGTCGCTCAATAGCCCGGTAGCTTATCTCGGTACATCGACCTGAAGCGAAGGATATGTTGAAAGCACTTTCATGTGAATTTGATATGTTTTTCATTTGTTTGGTCGTTATGTGAACTTTCTATAATTCACTGTCGCGCACATAGCCGCAGTTTTTTTTTTCCTAAAAAAACCGGCAGATCCCACGCACTGTGGGAATCGATGTGATGCGAAGCAGCCAGCAAGGAGCAAATCATGCTGTACATAATATGCATGTCATCATTTACATGATAGGACCTGTCATTTGTGTTCGTCAAACAGTCACGTCGCGCAATACAAATTTTAGTGTATATCAATCTAGCGAACTGGACGCAAGCGCACCATGAGCGTGGCATGTAAATGGTAGATGACATGCATGCCAAGATTTTCATGTTACCACCTGCCACTTGTGTTCGATATATCGTCACATCCCGCAATACCAATTTTGGTGTATATAAAGCTAGCGAACTGGACGCAAGCGCACCATGAGCGTGGCATGTAAATGGTAGATGACATGCATGCCAAGATTTTCATGTTACCACCTGCCACTTATGTTCGATATATCGTCACATCCCGCAATACCAATTTTGGTGTATATCAAGCTAGCGAACTGGACGCAAGCGCACCATGAGCGTGGCATGTAAATGGTAGATGACATGCATGCCAAGATTTTCATGTTACGACCTGCCACTTGTGTTCGACATATCGTCACATCCCGCAATACCAATTTTGGTGTATATCAAGCTAGCGAATTGGACGCAAGCGCACCATGAGCGTGGCATGTAAGTGGCATTGTAGATGACATGCGTGCCAAGATTTACATGTTACCACCTGCCTATTATCGCTTAATCTTTTACCTCGAATCACAGCAAGACGCGAGACCAATCTGCCTCCGTTTCGCATGCGTTCGTATTCTCGCGCTCTGCGCATCGTGCAGACGCCATCCGCGTTCCAGCGTTTAAATTGACGGACACTTTGTCAATTCCAAAGTGTGTTCCTCGAACGTCTGTGCCCACTGAGACGGGGTCGGTCAGAATGAAACTGATGCGCGCGTCTCCCTCCTTGCAAGATTAGAGACGCTGGGCACCACGACGTCACGCAAGCAAAGCGCGAGCGCTGTAGTGTCCAACGCGACCGGCGTCCGTTTGCGCGGCCCCGGCGTCCACCGTTTACATGTTCGGCACAGCTGGAGGGACGGATGGACTGACGGGCGGACGTGAGCATGAGACATTAAAGGCTTTCACCTTAAAATTTAGTGTATATCAAGCTGGCGAAACGGCCACAAGAGTGTCATGAGCGTGGCATGCAAGTCATGTTGCACATGACATGTCATGATTTGCATATTACCACTTGTCATTTATCCTTTCAATACAATCACGTCACTGAATACCAAATTTGGTGTATATCAAGCTAGCGAAACGGCCACGGGAGTACCATGAGTGTGGCATGCAAGTCATGTTGCGCATGACGTGTCATGGTTTCCATATTAAAACGTCATTTATGCCCGTCATACAGTCACGTCCCTAAATACGAAGTGTGTTGCATATCAAGCTAGCGAAACGGCCACGAGAGTGTCATGAGCATGGCATGCAAGTCATGTTGCACATGACATGTCATGATTTCCATATTACCACTTGGCAATTATGTTCGTCATACAGTCACGTCAGTCAATACCAAATTTGGTGTATATCAAGCTAGCGAAACGGCCGTCAGCACGTCATGAGCGTGGCATGTAAATCATGTTGTATATGACATGCAGGTCATGATTTGCATATTACCACCTGTCATTTATGCTAGTCATACAGTCACGTACCTCAATACCAAACTTGGTGTATATCAAGCTACCGAAACGGCCACGAGAGTGTCATGAGCGTGGCATGCAAGTCATGTTGCACATGACATGTCATGATTTCCATATTACCACTTGTCATTTATGTTCGTCGTACAGTCATGTCACTCAATACCAAATTTGGTATATATCAAGCTAACGAAACGGCCGCGAGCGCACTATGAGCGTGGAATGCAAGTCATGTCGCTCATGAAGTCATGATTTTCATATTACCACTTGTCATTTATGGTCGTCATACAGTCATGTCACTCAGTGCCAAATTTGGTGTATATCAAGCTAACGAAACGGCCGCCAGCGCACTATGAGCGTGGAATGCAAGTCATGTCGCTCATGAAGTCATGATTTTCATATTACCACTTGTCATTTATGTTCGTCATACCGTCACGTCACTCAATCGCAAATTTGGTGTATATCAAGCTAACGAAACGGCCGCGAGCGCGCCATGAGCGTGGCATGTAAATCATACTTTTCATGACAAGTTATTCCATGATTTTCATGATATGACCAGCCATTTATGTTCGTCATACAGTCATGTTATGCCATACCAAATTTGGTATAAATCCCATTAACGATACGGCCAGGAGAGCACAAAGTCGTAGGCGGCTAGATAGATAGATAGATAGATAGATAGATAGATAGATAGATAGATAGATAGATAGATAGATAGATAGATACGCTCAAAGTCGCCGAAGTTCGCTAAGAAATGCTTCGCATTTAAAACTCTTGAATGGGGGCCTGTCTGATGATGTGCGCGAGTGGAGCGGAGTGGTGCCTGTGATTAGAAGACGACGACGAAGATGACACGCTGCACCGGCGGCACGTGGCGCGAGAATGGCTCGACCAATGAGCGCCATCTCTCGGAAGGAGAGAGACTAGCGAAGAAGGGAGTTGCAGAGGAGACGTGGCCGGGAGAAGACGGTGTCCAGGGAGCGGGAGTAGCGGCCAGCCGTGTACCTGGCTGACGCTCGCTGCAGGCTCTCACCTGGCACCACGTCAAGCTTCTACCCGGTGCCGGCGTCTTGGGATCGTCGCAAGGACGCGCGATTCAAGCCCTCCGCGACGACCAGCAAGCATCGGCTGGCGAACGCCGAAAGGGCGTCCGGCCAATGACCTCCACCGGGTCCAGCGTCTACCGCCGCGTCTGCAGTCGTCTCTCGCTTCTGTAGTGCCCGCCCGTCGGAAGCCACCACCACCTGCTCTTGAGACTGTCCCAAACAGCGTCCATGACTTTTCAAGCCAAAGGGTAAACTCTTTTCTTGCGAACTTGTGTATTGCATGTTTTCTTTTCTCCTTTGAGCGTTCCATGCTTTATTCTTCTCCGTTATCTGTCCTTGTGCTCTGTAAATACAGTGTTCGTCTTGTTCGTAAACAAACTGCCTCGTGTCCTTCGATGACTATTCATTATAATTTTCCTGCACTAATACGAAGCGCCTTTAGCTTCGTGACACTGCCCTAATCCCATTTCGTCCTCATTTTAGCATAATGTGAAATGATTGTGTATTAGGCTGTATGCTTTCCCACATCTATGCACTTGCAAACAATCAAGGTTTAGCGAAAAAGTAACGTGTTTTCTTGCTCCCCTAGGCTACACATTCAAACATTATACTTGTACTTCTGCGGAAGTCAAGATGACGCTGAGCTCCCTCCTGGCTAGAGGATTTTAAGTAAATTACATTCACTTGTTTTGTAATACAAAATAAATATATTTGAAGAGACTGCATGTGTGTGTTGTTTTGACTTGATCATTTTCACCATTCATGGTATGGCATGAATGTACCAGAATAATTTCGTAGTGCTGCGTACAATTGCTTTAATTCCATTAACATCTTTCTAAAGCATGCAAAAAGAAGTTCATGTCTTTCCAAAAAGTATGACAATGTTCGATACTATACTGGCAGCTAAGTCGAGCGCGTTGATTCAGTGTCTATTGAACGTTATAAATGAAATTTCAATTGGTTGTCGGTTGCCTATAGTCGATCGATTGTTGGTAGCTGGTATTAGGACGGTCTAACGACTTTCAATTTACCGTCGGTAGGTTCTATCGACTTTTCCCAATAAAACGTCTATTGACGGTTGGTACAAATTTTTGTAAGGGCAGGCCGCCGTGTTTTCTTGGAAGACTGCCTGTAATTATTCGAAAATCAAAGTAAATAACAGTTACTTCATAACAGCTAAATCTATCTTTTGGAACATTAAAGCGAAAAACTGTTTCAAATGTATAAGTAAAATAACACCCTACAATACTAAAAATGCCACTTTTACTGCAATAGCTGTGGCAAGCCAAAAGAGCAAAGACAAAAAACAGACTGGTGGAGAATGCCACCCTGAAACTACTGGAACAACACTCTGACACTGAATTTCAACGATATCTGTTAGGGCAGGGTTAGTTCTTCACGGGTAAAAATAATAGACTGCAGTGTTTGCATTTCTATAAATTAACGCCATCAAGCACCGCAGAGAAAGTCCATAATTTACAAAACACATATTCGCCTCGAGATCTTGGAGTGGCGCCCTCCCGCGTGTAACGTCAGGGAGAGGACTTGGATGCAGCTCTTCGCGCGCGCGCTCGCTACGTGAAGGCTGCTCGACGCTGCCGGCCTGTCTATCGTGCTCGAGTTATTGAAATATTGGTGGGCGAGTTGATAAAGCAATTTGTACTGAATGTTCAAGCAAAATGCCCATCGAAATCGAGCGGAGTTGCCGTCAGGAGCACGTTCTGTGTCTATTGCTCCTGTTGTCGTCTGCTAGCCATCCATGTGTACATCTGCTTCTATGGTGAATTTTTCTTTTCGCGACTGTTCTATGGCCGTGGCGCACTCAAAATGACTTTCCTGCCCGTTTTCGATAACTGACTTCAGCGTTCGGGCTTCAGCTTCCATGTCTGCGTTAAAGCGCAATAAATGTATACCGTGTGCTGCGCGTGTTCGGGTGCCAAGGCTGCTCCTTCGATTCAATTCATTTGTTCGGAGCATGAGAAACGACGTGTGATGTCATTCAAATAAATTAAGTGGCGTTACCGGCAACAACGTTTGATTAAATACACATTTTTAGCAGCTGCTGTGTAAGCGCGTCATAAGTACTTTAAATTGAAACACGAAATAAACAGGGTGAGTCTAAAGGGGATGCACGACGGGGATATGAAATATCGGTAGGTTGTCCGGAGTGATTTTCTTCCAGAATCACTCCGGAAAGCCGCAAAATTGATCGCGCTGCGATTTCAAAGCAGCGGAGACTCTCTTTAACTCACTTGGCGGGGGCGTTCGCGCTTTCACGTAAGCTATTTCAACGCCATCTAGCCCAGTGAGCGACGCTACGATCTCGGGGGCATGAACCTGACCGCGATGGCTGTCGGTATACAGAAGATATGTTAAATGTTAACGTTTCTTAAACTCATGTAATGCTAGCAGTCATCTCAAGAAATATCATAAGAAAATGCAGCTAGTAGTCGAGGAACGCCGTGCGACGCGAGGCGAACTATAACGAAAATGCTGCTGTTTTAGCCAGAGCGTAGCAGACGACAAAAGCCGAAGCCCCGCCCTTGCGTCACCGGAGCGCCGTTCGCAGCGCCGCCATCGGTCGCACACGAGGCGAATACGAGTAATCTTGCATTACAATATTTGCTTTTGGCTAAACAGATGGCCCTTTCTTGCAACAATTAAGATAACATCTCACCTTCACATTCTGCGCCAGCAGTTCTCTGGAATGCTGGTAGAAGAGCTTCACAGAAAGCAATGGCAACTCTTCTTGCACCACTGCTGTATGTGTCAGGGGGGTCCTGGCTGATGAAATTCCTTTGCTCCACGTACAAGTCCTTCATGTATTCCACTGCAAGGGGTACGTTAATGTCCCCAGCCCCTTTCCTCCCCTCCCGTTTCAAATATTCAATTCTATATGCTGAGTCGTTAGGGGGGTTCGAATAATCTCACTGGCTGCCAGTTTGTGCACCCGTACGCTCACTTTCTTATCTTGCTGTTTGCCCTCTTTGAGGGTGAAGCTGGGCGCTTTCCTCAGCTTATATTTTCAATGCGGTTTCCCAGTTATTGGAAAAAAGACTCGTAGCCACTGCCCTGCAGCTCACCATTCCCGGTCTTCTATGGAAAGCGGATATGCTGCCACAACTTGCGCGGCTGCACTGCGTATCTGCTCTCTTCGTGGCCTACAAGAGTTTTCTGATAATCGCAACCTACAATAGAGGAAGGGGAAAAAGAAGCTTCCAGGGCCTGCCTCATAGCGTCTGGAAGGCAGTTCAGCGACACAAGCTGGCTCGTAGCTAGATTCTTTCCAGCAACTAGTGACGGCTCCAGCAGGTCAGTTGGACCTAGGGGATAAAAGGAAACCATACAAAAAAGTTCGACATGGAAACTGAAGTAACTGCAAATGTACTGAACATGGCATTTGTTACATGATAGGAAATATTAGCAGAAGAGTCTAAATTTAAAGATATACGCAACAAAATTTTTGCTGACAAAATTTTTAGCCATATTGAAAGACGGTGTGCTCAAATCAATGGACACAACCTTCATTTCAGGCAGCAACTAGAGGAAAATAATAAATTTAATGCGTTTTTCACAAACTGCCGGATCTAGCGGCCGTGCTGTGAACTAGACAACATGATATTGGTATTAATCCGAACCTATAAAAACTGACTGTTGGGTTTATCTCACAAGAAAAAAAATGTATTGTCCTTACTTGTCACGTGCTGTGCGGGAGACTTTCCAATTAATTTCTTATTTTTTAACAGTAACTTAAACAGGTTTTAAAAGCTTTTGGGTTGAGACTATTTGGAAGGCATTTAGGTATAATCTGAGAAAATGTGAGTGCGATCGATTCGATAGTTTTCCACCCCGCAGGGGCGTCTGCGCAAGCAGGCGTTTGGTGTGTGGCGACACCACGGACCCGAGCTAACGGGGAGGTTCCGACCTCCTCCAACGCTTAGCCGTGCGTGGCGTAGCCGTGTCCGGGGAAAAGGGGATCCTGGGGGTTGAGCCGAAGCCGGGTGATTGGACCTTTAAGGCCCCCCGGCAGAGGCAACACACCCCTTTGGCCCCGGCTTCACGTAGACGGCACCCCTGGGCTGACCCACCCAGGGGAAATCGGCAGTCGCCTTTTCCTGTCTCCTTCTCTCCCCTCATCTTCGTCTTTCTCTCCCACTTTTCATCTTTCCTGTCATCTTCTCTCTTCCGTATACTTCCAAATTTCCTGGCGGCGAGGGTTAACCTGGTGTAACTATCCAACCTAGGATAAATTATATTAGGTTATAGCGGCGATGCATGGCTGGCGTCTCCAAGTGTTTGTTCTTCAACCTTGTAGCGTCCCCTTGTTGGGCTCGGTGGTGGGTGGCCACCATCGCCGCCGAACTTTAAACGCTTCGTATGGCAAACTCATTTCCCCCCCTACCTGATCGCTCCCTCAAAAGGTGGCGCACCGATGAACCTTTCACTCTAGTAACACCAAAGCAGAACTTCCCCAAATATCACGTGATCCACAGCCAGAACGAAAAGAAGACTGTCCGAGCAATTTCACCTTTCCTCGTATCGAAAACTCTTACAGAAGCAATTGGTACAGGCTATAAAGTGACAAAGATGGGAAGTGGTGACCTCCTTCTGGAAGTTCGCGACAAGGCCCAATATGACAAACTATCCAAACTGGTATCATTTGGCGACATTCCTGTTTTCAGTGGGCCCACACAGGTCTATGAATACCGTACGTGGGGTAATCTCTGATGATGACCTTCTCGAGCTGAGCGAAAGCGAACTGCTAGAAGGATGGCAAGACCAAAACGTTGTGAAAGTACAAAGAATAATGATCCGGCGTGATGACAAACAAATACCAACAAGACACATAATAATTACCTTCGGAACCAGTGACCTACCCGACTCTATTGAAACCGGTTATTGTAAGCTTCGTGTCCGACCCTACATACCCAACCCCCGTCGATGTTTCAAGTGTCAGCGCTTCGGCCATGGATCGCAAAGTTGCAGAGGGCGCGCTACTTGCGCAAAATGTGCATCCATTGAACACTCGTCGGAAACTTGCACTTCAGAAGCCCATTGTGCCAACTGTGAAGGAGATCATCCCGCCTACTCACGATCATGCCCATCCTGGAAAAAAGAGAAACAGATCATAGAACTCAAAGTGAAATTCAACCTATCATTCCAAGAGGCACGAAAACGCTTTTCCACACACAACCAGTCCGATCCCTCCTTCGCCGACGTGGCGCGCCGGGGCGCCCCGCCACGTTTTTCGGCGCCCGCGAAGTTCACACGGAGTGTGACCGCGGCCGCGCCAGCAGCGTCCCCGGCTGGAGTAGCCTGTGCTGCTCCGACCCCTGCCAAACAGGGCCAGCAGACTTCCGAGTCTGCCGGACCCCGGGCCACTGCAAACGCAGTTAGGTCCGAAACCTGCCAAGAACGTGCCCTGCCGAGCAGGCACCATCCACCACCTCAGATGAGGTGATGGATACAAGCCACACTCCTCCGGCGTCTCAGACGCCGAAGGACAGGCGCAGCTCTTTGGAGCGCGCCAAAAAAGAAAAACTCCGTATTACGGGGCCCCCAAAAGGCTCTGTAACCTAAGGCAACACTTTTTGTACACACAGCACCAAACTACTTTAAAATGGAGACACAAATACTACAATGGAACGTCAGAGGACTCATCAGAAACCTCGACGATGTCCAAGAACTTTTACACAAACATTCACCAAAAGTGCTGTGTGTACAAGAAACACACTTAAAATCTAAACACACCAACTTTCTACGCAGTTATGTTATTTTTCGAAAGGACCGGGATGATGCTGTCGCGTCATCCGGTGGTGTTGCCGTTATAGTTAATCAAGGAACGGCCTGTACACATTTACCACTTCAGACATCCCTTGAGGCAGTAGCCGTCAGAGCCGTTATCTTCAACAAACTGGTCACGATTTGCTCCATTTACATACCTCCACATCACCAATTGAACAAACACGAATTCCAGTCGTTAATTGATGAACTTCCAGAACCGTATCTTTTCCTCGGAGACTTCAACGCACATAGCGGTCTATGGGGTGACTCCCGCTGCGATGCGCGAGGCCGCCTAATTGAACAGTTCCTTTTCACTTCCGGTGCGTGCCTCCTGAACCACAAAGAGCCAACATACTATAGCCTCGCTAGCAATACTTATTCATCCATAGATCTCAGCATTACATCTCCGTCGCTTCTACCCTTTACTCAATTGGAAGGTCATCAATAATCCCTACGGAAGTGATCACTTTCCAATAATTCTCAGCACACTAATAAATAATGAAGGTCCTCGACAGGTTCCCAGATGGCAGATGGACAAGGCCGATTGGGAAGAGTTTCGAAAAAGCTACTCGCTTAAGTTGGTGTGATATGTGTGACCTCAGCATAGATGCAGCGGTAGACTACTTCACAGCTCTTCTAATTGATGCTGCAACAAAGTGTATACCACAGTCGGGACGGTCCGCCAAACGACGTGTCCCATGGTGGAATACCGAATGTCGAAATGCGCGCAAAAAGCAAAACAAAGCATGGCGGTTGCTTCGGGACTCACCGACAGCCGAGAATCTTGACAGTTTCAAGAACATAAAGTCTCAAGGAAGAAGAACGCGCCGCCAGGCTAGAAGGGAGAGCTGGCAGAAATTTTTAACAGGCATTAATTCATATACACAAGAGGCGAGAGTCTGGAACATGGTTGGTAAGGTAGCAGGACGACAAGCACAATCACTCCCTCTCGTAAACACACAAGGCGACAGCTTGGAAGACCAGGCGAACTCCATCGGCGCGCACTTCGAAGAGGTCTCCAGCTCGTCGCATTACACTGAAGCGTTCCAACGATACAAAACCAGAATAGAAAAACAGACACTACAGCGCAAATCCACAAACCACGAGGCATACAATGCACCTTTCTGTTTAGCTGAGCTACAGGCCTCGCTAAACTGCTGCAATGAATCTGCTCCAGGCTCCGACCGTGTGGCATACGTAATGTTGAAACACCTGCCCACTGAAACCTAAGAAGCCCTCCTCTCATTGTACAATGCTGTTTGGTTTTCCGGCGAGATTCCCCTTGGCCTGGAAAGAAGCCATCGTTATTCCAATCTTAAAACAGGGCAAGGACCCTTCCTCAGTCTCAAGGCTACAGACCAATAGCGCTAACCAGCTGTCTCCTCAAGGTTTTTGAAAAAATGATTAAACCGGCGACTGATGCATTTCCTTGAGACAAACGGCCTACTGGACCCATACCAGTGCGGGTTTCGAGAGGCTAAATCTACCACTGAACCACCTTGGTCCGTATCGAGGCACAAATTCGTGGCGCTTTCGCTCATAAGCAATTTTTTCTTTCTGTGTTCCTCGATATGGAGAAGGCCTATGACACTACATGGCGGTTTGGCATACTGAGAGACCTTTCACTCCTAGGTATACGGGGTAGAATGTTGACCATAATCGAAAGCTACCTGTCCAATCGGACATTCCGTGTTAGAATTGGCACTGTTCTATCCCGAACATTTGTCCAAGAAACAGGAGTGCCGCAAGGAGGTGTATTGAGTTGTACACTTTTTTTATAGTCAAAATGAATTCCTTGCGCCTGTCTATCCCACGCAATTTGTTTTACTGCACATATGTCGACGATGTACAGGTGGGTTTTAAATCGTGCAACCTTTCCATGTGTGAACGTCAGGTTCAATTAGGTCTAAACAAGGTCTCTCAATGGGCAGAAGAAAATGGGTTTAAATTGAACGCACAAAAGAGTACTTGCGTCTTGTTCTGCAGAAAGAGGGGCCTTCATCCCGATCCCGACATCGACCTCCATGGTCAACGTCTCTCTGTACAATCTGAGCATAAGTTTCTGGGCTTAATATTAGACACAAAACTAACCTTTATACCTTATATCAAGTACTTAAAAAACAGGTGCTTAAAAACCATGAATATTCTGAAAGTGTTGTCACGCACTACGTGGGGTAGTGACAAGAAGTGCCTTCTCAATCTTTATAGAAGCCTCGTACGCACACGTCTAGATTACGGGGCTATAACATATCAGTCCGCGACACCAACAGCCCTAAAGATGCTCGACCCTGTTCACCATCTAGGCATTCGCCTCTCTACGGGTGCTTTTCGTACTAGCCCCGTAGAAAGCCTGTACGTAGAATCGAATGAATGGTCGCTCCACCTGCAAAGATGTTACATGTCTTTTGTGTACTATCTCAAAGTGAACGCAGACAAAGAACACCCCTCTCACAGCACAATCAATGATTTGTCCAATTCTGCCTTGTTCCACAATCGCCCTTCGTTAAGACAGCCCTACTCACTCCGTGTGAGGGGCCTCGCTGAGGAAACGGGTGTGCCACTTCTTGAACACAGTTTGATAGCTCCCGCTGCATATCTGCCGCCATGGCAGTGGCAGCTTATAGATTGTGATACATCTTTCGTGCAAGTTACAAAGCACGCGCCTATTGCACATATCCGCACATACTTCCTCGAACTTCAACACAAGTACAGTTGTCCAGAATTTTTTACAGATGCCTCAAAGACTCACACTTCTGTCTCCCACGCTGCGGTCGGCCCATCCTATTCGGATGCCGGCGTTCTGCATCCTAATACAAGTATATTCACAGCTGAGGCGTACGCGATATTTGCGGCCATCAAACACATTAAACAAATAAAACTACAAAATGCAGTAATATACACAGACTCCCTTAGCGTGGTAAAAGCCCTTAAAACCCTGAAAACACACAAAAACCCTGTCCTGGTATCTCTCTACTCACTCCTATGCACAGTATACTCACACAAACAGCATGTCGTAGTGTGCTGGGTGCCAGGACACCGCGAGATACAAGGAAACGTGTTGGCAGACCAGCTAGCTGCGTCCGTCAACGCAACCACTACCAATACATCTATACCTATCCCGGCACTTGACCTGAAACCTCTCTTGAATCGAAAGCTCAAGGGCCTATTGGCAGAGCACGTGGGATACGCACACAGAAAATAAACTGCACGTTATTAAGCCGCAACTTGGTGATTGGCTGCCAGTATCAAAATCACGTCGCACAGAAGTTACACTTACAAGGCTAAGGACAGGACACACACACAGTACACAGTCACACCTTTTGTCTGGTGGCGATCCACCTTTGTGTGACAGATGTGGAGAACCACTAACCGTGCTTCATATTTTAATTCAATGCAAAGAATTCAATGCAATGCAAGACACTCTTAGAAAACAACACTTTCCATCACCCTACCGACATCACATACCATTTCACCCATCAATGTTCATCGGTAGGGAACCACTTTTCAAACATGAATCATTGTTGGCATTTTTAAAGGAGGTGCGTAGTTTCCATGTGATATATCCAGGCAATCCGTAGCACGACCTCTCCACAGAGGTCGCTGCTGCGGTGATTATATCAAACAAAGCACCTGCCTCCTGGTCCTTGGACCAAGGGCGTTGACGAGGCACTCGTGCTGAAGCCATATATCCCCATGATAGTTTTATCACGACCACTCGCCATTCACTCTCACTACACACACTTCACGTCACTCTCATTATTTTAATACTTATGTTTTACCCGCCTTAACGCGAGGAATTTTAAGGCCCTTTTACAGCCCCTTACCATAATCATTGTACACATCTCTTGCCACATTGCCTGGCGCTCTTTGGCCATCAAATGGCCCCTTGCGCCATTAAACACCATACATCATCATCATCATCATCAAAACATGAAAAATAGAGGAAATATAGGAAATAATAAAAAAATCAACCAAACTAAGGGCACTAAGAAATACAGCACACAAGTGAAAAAGTAAAATGCAGTTGACAAATGATCAGAACAAGAAAATTAAACATTGAAGAACAAATGACGGTATCCAAAAGAGCACTCGCGGTGGATATTTAGTTAGAATTGTCGCGTAAAAGTTCCTGAAACGTTGAGAAATCGGGTTCAGTGGCAATGCGGGACGGCAGGTTATTCCATGCAACTATTGTTCGGGGAATGAAAGAATGAGCATAATGAGCTGAGCGACAGGTTATGCGTTTTATCTTGAAGATATGGTCTATGCGTGGAAAGATAGCTGCTGGTGTTTCGAAGATGCGGTGAAGGCATGGGTGATGATCAAGTTTATGGAGAAGCGAAAGACGGGTAGTTCTGCGGCGATGAGATAAGTCTTCAAGTTGGGCGCGAGATTTTAGTGCTGAAATACTGGTGTAGGGTGAATAATCAGAAAATATGAAACGTACTGCACGGTTTTGTAAAGACTCGATGTCATGGGTGATATAGATTTGAAGCGCATTTCGTCCCTCTCATTAGTGTCGAGAGTTGTGAAAGCTTTGTGACATCAAAATGACGTTCCGGAAGAAGATCCGGAAACAGGGAGCGCACTGGTCACCGAACTCCAGCCAATCAGCTGCGGCCGAAATCGACAGTTCACTAGGGGGGACACATCGAGAATAACTCCTCAGCCATCAAAAATGAAACAGCAGCATGCTGGAAACTTTCACCAGAGCTTGGAGCACGAGGGGGGAGTGTCGACCGTCTGTGGACGTGAGGCACTCGCTCGTTAATTTTCTTTTATTTACACATGAGCTCACCATGAAAAAGGAAAACAAACAAGAGCATGATGGGAATTGTGACACGAGCCTGAAGTGGTAGTGTCTTCGGAGGAGGTTGACTTATGGATGCAGGCGTGCTCTCGACTATTTTTTTTCCTTATGGTTGAAGCACATTCCGTTCCTCTAATTTGAGTCAAGGGTTGTGAAAACTTCGTGACGTCATAATGACGTTAAAGAGGAAGAACTGGAAAGAGAGGGCACGCTGCTGGCCGAGCTTCCTCCAATCAGCGGCGGCTGAATGGAGAGTCCATTACACCGACACATCCAGAAAACCTTGCCAAGTGAAGTGATTATTATATGTCCCGGTTCCCCGTGAGGGTTAAAATGAGAGGCCACCGGCGGCAGCGCCGAAATTATTGCGCGGCGGCGGCGGCGGCGTGGTCACTCTGGAAATTTCGGTGGCGGCGCGATCGGCGTGAGCAAAAACGGGCAGCGGCGGCGGCGCGGCGCGGCGGCGCACAGCTCTACTTGAAGGAAAGAAGGTACATCATGCGTGCACCGTGACATTGAGCACTTTTTCTTTCTTTTTTTCTTCGAATGTGTGACTTACTTTCATTGTGATCATGAGTGTGGGCATGGGGCCGCCTCCTGCTGCAACAGTGGTAACTATGAAGATTGTGTTGCCCAAATCAGTCAATGGCCGTGAATATGGGCACATTGCATCATTTGAAGAAAGAAGAGGGAACAATCTCTAGCTGACTTTGAGAATTGTAAACTGCAGGTCGCATGCCACGCTAGTTTGACTCGCATGTTCTCAGGAGCTTCGCCTACCTATCAGCAGTGTTTTCTGACCATGCTGAAAAAGAGTATTGGGGCCCTTTAAGTAGGAAAATACGTGTGCTAGAGAATTGCAAAAACTAACCTAGCCATCTTATTGAAGTAGCTGCTATGGTAACCTCACAGTTGAAATATTTGATACATGAAGTGACCTCACAATTTTTTTTTATTTTCGAAAACATTCTGGCTTTCCAGAAGGAGCCCACGCACAAAGAGGCAAAGCGCCAAAAAATTGCTGCGCAGGAAGCCCTGCACAAAAAAGTTTTGGGAGGAGCACAAGGTGGGAAGAAAAATCTAAATAATTTTTTTAAATGCATGTTGACTGCAGCAAGTGGAGCAGATGTACTTACAAATTCTTTTTGTTATTATTTCTCGCTTTAACTTCAGGAGAATGAACCACTATCCGATGATGAAACGGAAAGTTTAAAACAACAAATCCGAGAGCTGAGGCAAAATGAAGAAAAAAAGGATGCCGAAATAAAACGGTTGAAAAGGAACGTGCGGGCAGCCGAAGAGAACATTGCCAGGCTTACAGATGCCCTGCTTGACAAGATAGGTAAGTACAGGAAGCATTGCTTGGTAATTCACTATCAGTCACGATGATAACAACCATTCTTACAGCCACAGCGGCTGTGGCAAGTAGTAGTTCTGTTTTCACTTTGTAGGCTGGCACACATGCACTTTCAATGCTGTGTCATTGCCATTCATTATTGTGATGGCTCTGCTTTTATCTGCAGTAGTTGCGGTAACCAGTATCGCTTTTACACTCAGGGCAGGTTGGCTGTGCTTGCATGTTCTGAGTTTGTTGGTCATCTGCGCTTTCACTTGGAGCATCTATGGAAAAATGCACTTTTACTTGGACTCCGTGCATGTTGTGTGCATGCATGCATTCAGAACGGCATGGTGGTTATCTATGATTGCACTAGTGACGAGTAGTCTTGTTTTGTTTTGCTGCAATATGTGTGGTGTCATAAATCTAACTCAAGTTCTTGAGTATGAAGGGCAAATCTGTGGCAATCCACCGGCACATCAAACTCTCAGGCTGCCTCATGGTGAGTGAATGGTGTGTTGGAGATCATAGCAGAAGTGCGAAATTAATCGGGATGTGCATGTGGTAGCAGAAAGTGTGTTCCAAGACAGAGATATTGTCGAGTTGCCATTGAGATTTTGTGGCAAAGCCAGGTAAGCGCCCCATCCTCATGTAGTAGCACTCCCAGAAACATGATTGAAGTGTATATAAAAATTATTTGTTGGGAAGAGTTTCTTTTCATGTTATTTTCTGTTGATGCGAATAGAAATTTTTAGTTTCAGCATTATTTATTGCAGTGAGAATGGCTATAATAAGCTTTGTTTATAGTGTCTTAATGAAATATCGTTAACAAGCTCATTTCGTAGAAATTCAGATATCTGCATTGGTGTCGTTGGTTGGGAGCAAAAAATCAGTGTTGTCCGTGAAAGAAAATTTGAAATACATGCAAATAAATAACTTACAAAAATTCTTGTTTATAGTGGGAATCGAACCCAACACTTCAACTTCGTAAGCAGGTGTTCCACCGCAGAGCCACGCCAGTACTTGAAGGTGTTTAGGAAAAAAACCTGATATGAATCACGTATTGCGAGGAGTGTCTTTAAAGGGACTGAGAACCTATTTTCTCGAACTAGTTTTTTATGACGCAATGAGAAGCTGGTCAATGGCCAATGTTATGCGCACAGATGTTCCTTTCTTTGCGGCACGGTGTCCACCAAGAAGCACAGCCAGACTAGCAATAGAGAAGGTAATGCGAACGGGGCTCAATTACGCTACCACGTTCTCCTCTTGAAGATGAAGCTCAAGTGTCCTTTGTTTTGTTTTTTTTGGACTTCTTGAGACAGCTTAACTTTTTTGCTTTTCTTATGCACTTTTACTGTCCTCTAAAGCTTGGGGAGTGTCTCAGAGGTGTCAATTTTCAGTAATCCATCTCTCTGCATGCATGGGATGCAGTGGTGTTGCCAGAACCAATGTGAACTTGGTGTTGTTGAAACCAAATGCAGGGATTGCTCGCAGTGAAGAGAGGCCAGGATCCTCTGGAAGCATTGCAGCCGTTGCTGCGCCGCATCACCTGGCCAGTGATGCAGCCAACGCAGGCAACTTTGTTGCTGAGGTTAGCATGGTGGATATGGTCGTGGACACATCAGCTGAGAATGTCAGCGAATTCATTCTCGAGTCATCTGTGGATGAAGGTATGGTCATTCCTGTGTGTCTGCGTGTGCAGTTTGTAATGACACATTTGTTACTTTTGCAGTATTGGGCCTTCCCAAAGAAATGATTTATGCTGTGCCACAGGAACATGGTATTTAAGTTTCATTTCATATATTTATTTTAAGGGACTTATAGGTGTTTTAGAGAGAAAGGGGAAATAAACAGCGCATATAATCACAGACAGCAGACTTTAATGTGTCTCCATCAGTAATGCTTACAATAGAATGAGGAAGGTCGTTATAATCATGAATGCTGTGACCCGCTGGAAACAATATAGAAAACAGGAACACATGTAATAGCTGGGTTCTACATCTCTGATTGCTCGCAGTGCAGTGGCCAATATTTAACTATTGGATGCTATGTTCCATACTGTCATGGGGTTGTGACGAGGAAAAACATAGCAGTCAAACCAGTAAAGACAGAACTCTTCATTGAGGGAGACTGTGCTAAACAAAACATTAACAGCACAATGATAGTGGCGAGCTCACGGTTGTCACTTGTTGAGATTCTTTAGTGAAATGTGCTGGCTTTTGTACATGGATAATCGTACAATCTAGCGTTTTTAGTAATGCATGCAGTTTGAATAGAACATCATAGAATTAGCCTATACGTTGAGGCGCTGCCCCAATGTATGGCACATATCTGCGACACACATCACAGATATAGTTGACAACGCACAGTAACCCCAAAAAAGATCAAATAGGTATGTGTGTCAATACCTCTGAGTGTTTTTTTCTTCTGTGCAGTTGGCGTCATTGCATCCAAGAAAAAATGTTATGCAGTGATGCCTCAGTTAGTTTGCTCGTTGTGTGCAGCTGAGGAAGCCGCGGGGGGCCAAAGGTTGTTCAAGTGCAGGGGAAGGAGCCCTGGCTGATGGGAGTCAACAAGCAGCAGTGAATGCACAGGCTGCTCCCACATGCCCCGCAACAGAGGGGCTCTTCGCCATTGTTGATGGACAGGCAAGCATACATTTTTCTTTGACCATATGTGTATGTGTAGTACCCTGTGTTGTATGTGTAAAAGCCACCTCTTCTGTAATTATGAGCGCTTAACAAATTGTAAAATCCGAAGCACCAGCACTAAATGCAGTACTCAGCAAAAATGTTTCAGCGAGGAAATTTAATACAAGGGCTTTGTCTTTCTCTGATGTGGCCATCTGAGAATCACACGGGTGAATTTCAATGTGTCAGTGTATTTTGCAAATTCTGTAGGCCAGTACTAAGGCGAAGAGGAGCAGTGCAAGTCATTGAAATGTGGAAATACAGGCAGAGAAGGGCTGATCAGAAAGTGAGAGTGACGAACATAAGCGCTTATTATTTACCCTTATTTGCATCGTGCATAGGATACCCTTGACATGTGGCCACACTTATATAGGTCATACATGGCGCTGTCCAAACGAAAGGCTGGGGAAACATAATGATGACCTTATTAACGGAAGGGCGTCTAACTTAGTGTTGCACCACCAAACTTGTGGCTGTCAGCTTGAGTTTAATAAAGGGTGTGTGTCGTATCATCATCACGACAAAGGGACATGGGAAATTTATGAGGCCTTTAGCATTAAGAAATTGGAGACATGTGTATCAGCCATCAGTGGCCTTAAGAAGGAAGCTGCATCTTTGAGCCTGTCCTCAATACTTGAAGGTAATGTTATGAGGACCTCACTTTGCGAAAGTCGCCGCTACCGTGAAGCTCCATTTCAAGCATGGGAAAAAACAAACCCAGAAGTAACGCTGCTCTGAAACAGAGCAAGGATGTGTAGCGTGAATAACCCATTTCCATACAGTAAGGAAACAAGAAAATTCTGCCAAATTTACCGTAACCTTTTTTTTTCGCTCATTCTGCAGTTTTTCTTTCTCAACGCCCCACCACGGTGGTCTAGTGGTTATGGTGCTCGACTGCTGAACTGCAAGTTGTGGGATCGAATCCCGGCCGCGGCGGCTGCATTTTCGATGGAGGCGAAAATGCTCGAGGCCCGTCTGGTTCGATTTAGGTGCACGTTAAAGAACCCCAGGTGGTTTAAATTTCCGGAGCCCTACACCATGGCGTCTGTCATAATCATATCGTGGTTTTGGGACGTTAAACCTCGGCAATTATTATTATGATATTTCTCAACACAATGGTACAATTACTTCAATTCAATCAGATTCCTTCATTTCGATAACTACGTAAGAAAGTTAGCTCGAAGACGGCTTTACGACAAGGTGATAAAATGAAATATGGCAATAAATGAAACCGGATAAACATATGGTACAACATGCAGAAGTGTGGCCATCTAGCGTCAAAAAACAGAAACTCTGACCAGTATAGTCGTCATCGGTCATACTGGTACAAAAAAATCACGCCATATCCACGAAGTGAATGATGATGAGTGGGCGAAGCTCGATCGTTTTCATCCATGGCAGAAAGAGAATGTGTGGTCTGGAACGCGCTTATACTTCATGGTCATCAGCGTCATCGTCATCACGTGTAGTGGGTACATTCCACTATACTGGAACGCGCTTATACTTCATCGTTATCACGTGTAGTGGGTAGATTGCACTATACTGCGTCATCGTCATCTTTATCACGTGGAGTCGGTACATTCCACTATACGTGGCTATCTACCTACCTACCTACTACTACTACAACTACAGAGGAGGGGCAGACCCACACCCTTAGTAGCTTCGCCTCTAAAAACCTACGACGACTATACCTGCCAACCCGGGAGGGAAAATGTTAAGCCAATGACAACAACATGGTGGCTGCCGATGTGCGCCATCTTGGATTCTATTATGTATTAACGGCGTAAATATCTATATACGTTGTTGTCCAGCAACTCTGAGGTAGAATTGCTGGTAACGCGCTACTTGCTCATCTCCTAAGCACGGGACATAGCCGTTGTTTAAGCTTTCCCTCTGCGATCGCAACAGGAGCACTCGCTAGGCATCAGCAAGTAACTGATCAGACAATGATTGTCTATTGCAGCGACATGACTTCCTCTGACTCGCGACGGTATCATTACGAATGTGCAGCACCGTTGCGTGTGCTCTGACATTTTTCTGAAGCGAGAAGGCCAGGAGCAACAAAGGCGGCTACATACTCGGTCGTCGGTGCTACTGTCTGGTAGCTTGAAGTACCAGGGGTTGAAATAAGGGAGGTGCAATATACCCCGCGTTCACGCAGAGAAGGTTCGTACAACAGTAGTCCCCGTCCAAGGGCGGTGCAGTCACCAACAGACTGACCCAGAATTACGGCGCCTGTTAACCCACTTGTGCCAAAGGATTTCCGACATGAGAGCCGCGGTAGAAACGAAGACGCCCAGCCCGTACACTGCACAGAACAAGAGAAGCGTGGTATATGACTCTCCTTCTTTGCGTTTGCTTTCAGGCGGTCTGCGTGTCCCCAAACCACTGGACCTAATAAAGCTTTCTCTCTCTCTCTTCCTCCTGAAGGGCACGGCCAATCTGGCTTCAGTGACTGCAAGGAGCATTCTTCTGTGCTGGTACCTGCACGAAGCCAAGAGGTAACGACCACGTAAGACTCTTGGCAAAACAAGCGAATGTATCGCACTGCTGCCCAATGTAGTCATGCAACCAGATTAGTGCACTCAGAAGGCGAGGAAACTTGACATTTACCGGGACCGTTGAAAAGATTTTGACCCTTTTTTGACAGGACTGATGTTAGCGACTAATGCGCTGTAACCATGACCACTGTGTCTGTAGGCTTTTCATAATGATGCAGAAAGTTCCATGCTTCCTTTGGGTGTAAACATTTTAATATACAAGGAAGCGAGCACAACGAGAATGTAGTCTTTTCTGCCTTGTTGTGTCGTTGCGAACTAAATTTATGAACATGACTGCGCATGAACCAACGTTCTCCGTTCACTCTTCTTCATTTGAGCTTGAGATTTCGTTTATGGATATGAACAACAGCAGCACCGTCAACAACCAACAGTATCCACTCTTAACTGCACTACAAGAGAAAAATATATATTGAAATATTTAATTCTGCATTTGTTTATACATTTAAGAAATACTGCGGTCACTGAAAACCAGGCAGGGGGGGGGGGGGGGAGTGGACCAATAATGAATTATACACTCATCAAAAGTCAAAGTCCAGCTCTACAAGCCTTCTGCAAAAATAATCATCCTACGCTGTATTGTTTTTTCATTGACATCTTTAATAGCGATATATTATGCCAATATTTATCCTTTTCGTGAACTCTATGGTCTGGTCGACTTGGCTTACGAACATTCTCAGCAAACAATGAGGTCATCTCGTATTATAAATACGGGCTGCACACAAAACTATCAACCGCAAGAATAGATCGACCTATGCCATATTTCATCAATGCACGTGCTCACAAGTTCACTGCCATACTGCACCAGCTACACTGTAAGCGAAATATTTGCACGGAGACGGGGCGGTACCTCAACGACAGGTTTAGAGAGCACAAAAACAATGTCAAGAATGGGAACGACGGTTTGTTAACCGCGCACTGTCGCACGTGTGGGTGTTCGGCAGTTTTAGATGTGAAGCAATTTATGGCGAAGCTTAATCCGGTGGTGGTGGTGGTGGTGTGCCGCGTGACCACCCTTACCGCGCATGCGCAACCCCTTTAAAAAAACCTCCTCTCCCCCTCTCTCTCCTTTAGGCACACCTCCCCGCGGCAACCACACCCTAACTGCGCACGCGCCTCCCCTCCTACGCTGCCCCCTCTCTCCTCTAGGCATCCCTGCCCGCGGCGTCCACACTCCCCACTGCGCATGCGCTTCCCCCCCTCTCTCCCCTCTCCTACGCTCGCCCCTCTTTCCTCTAGGCATCCCTGCCCGCGGCGTCCACACTCCCACAGCGCATGCGCGTCCCCCCCTCTCTCTCCTCTTCTACGCTCCCCCCCCTCTTTCGCCTCGCGACGCCGACGCAGGCAGCGTCTGCTAGCGAGTTTCTTGGTTGAAAAAAAACCGGCAGATCCCACGCAATGTGAGAATCGATGTAATGCGAAGCAGCCAGCAAGAAGCTAATTATGCAGTACATAATATGCATATCATTATTTACATGTTAGGACCTGCGATTTGTGTTCATCATACAGTCATGTCGCGCAAAACAAATTTTGGTGTATATCAAGCTAGCGAACTGGACGCAAGCGCACCATGGGCGCGGCATGTAAGTGGCATTCTAGATGACATCCATGCCAGGATTTTTATGTTACCACATGCCATTTATGTTCGCTTAATTTTTTACCTCGAATCGCAGCGAGACGCGAGACCAATCTGCCTCCGTTTCGCATGCGTTCGTATTCACGCGCTTTGTGCAGCGTGCAGACGCCATCCGCGTTCCAGAGTTTAAATTGACGGACACTTTGTCAATTCCAAAGTGAGTTCCTCGGACGCCTGTGCCCACTGAGACGGGGTCGGTCAGAATGGAACGTGATGCGCGCGTCTCCCTCCTTGCATGATTAGAGACGCCGAGCACAGCGACTCCACGCAAGCAAAGCGCGATCGCTGTAGAGTTCAACGCGACCGGCGTCCGTTTGCGGGCCCCGGCGCCCACCTGGCACAGTGCCAAGGCACGGCTGGAGGGACGGACGACTGGACGGACGGACGTGAGCTTCAGACATTGAAGGCTTTCGCCTTAAAAATTTGGTGTATATCAAGCTAGCGAAACGGCCACGAGAGTGTCATGAGCGTGACATGCAAGTCATGTTGCACATTACATGTCATGATTTCCATATTACCACTTGTCATTTATGCTCTTCATACAGTCACGGCACTCAATACGAAATTTGGTGCATATCAAGCTAGCGAAACGGCCACGAGAGTGTCATGAGCGTGGCATGCAAGTCATGTTGCACATGACATGTCATGCTTTCCATATGACCACTTGGCATTTATGTTCGTCATACAGTCACGTCACCCAATACCAAAACTGGTGTGTATCAAGCTAGCGAAATGGCCGTCAGCGCGCCATGAGCATGGCATGTAAATCATGTTGTACATGACATGCAGGTCATGATTTTCATATTACCACCTGTCATTTATGTTGGTCATGCAGAAATGTCTCATCGTACCAATTTTTGGATATGTCAAGTTAAGAAAACGGCCTCAGGAGCACTATGGCCATGGCGTGTAAATCATTCTTTTCATGACAAGCTAATCATGATTTTCATGATATGACCAGTCATTCATGTTTGTCATACAGTCATGTTATGCCACACCAATTTTTGTATAAATCCCAATAACGATACGGCCAGGAGAGCACAAAGTCGTAGGCGGCTAGATAGATACGCTCAAAGTCGCCGAAGTTCGCTGAGAAATGCTTCGCATTTAAAAACCGACTGCTCGCGCTGCACAACCGTTCACTGGCCACCCCGTATATATGGCACTGGATCTTGACCTGCAAGGTGATGCTGGTGGGAGATTTCTCCTGTGCGTTGTTGAACAATAAAAATTCGCAGCGTGCGCGTTAACTAAAAGCGGACTGCGGGTCTCTGTGTCCAGTCGGAGTCTTCTGTCTCTCATTGCCCATTAGCAGCGATTGGCATGTTCCAGTAGAAAACACCGCTCCATCACTGCGTGCTTTGCGCCTCCCCAGTTTTCTCTCCTGCGCAACGCTGCGATGAGCGCCAGCGTCAACGCCGCCGCCAGTGTAAGCGTTAGCGTCCGCTGCTTCACATCTACACATGGTTCCCTTTAGCGGGAGATGGTGCAATTTATTGATAAGTGCTCGGTTGTACGCATGCACAAAGATGAAACTACGCGGTTGATCGTAGAATCGGCTACAATACATAACCTAGGCCAGGAATGCGGCAGCGCACCATCATTATCATTATCTAGAAAAGAATTGCCATTTCTTGATGGCACCACATTTGCGCATGCCGGAGTGTCCGCCATTTGTCATGTATATATTCAGTGATCCGGCTTCCAATAAATCATTGTTGAAAGTGAGCCCTTGTGTGTGTTCTCTCTGTTCCGTGCTCGTCATTTCAGTGCCGCGCTTAACTTTATGATTATGATTATTTGCACAAATTTCACATCGTCAAGGGATAACACGTGGCTTGACCAGTGCTGTTATTTCTCACTTTATGTACACCCATGTTTGTATGGAACGGTGCTTGGCATGTAGACTCGAGAAGTTCGGCACCAAACATAAAATGACTCCCGGTGTGGAGCCTGGCGAAGCGCACCGGTGGAACGTGCAGAGGAATCAATGTCAATGGGAACTCGGCGAGCGTCGCAGGGTGCTGTGCCTAAGGAACGACTGGTGCTCATGTCGCACTTTTTAAAGGAAATCACCCAAGGTGAACGTTGAAGAGACGACCTGCTTTGCGCAACGCGAGCGTCTTCACGTCGGTCACAGAGAAATGGTAAAAATACAGGCGCACCGATTGAGAGCGACCGTAGGAGCTCCTGTTTTCGTGCCACTGGTGTGCTCGATGTCAGCGTGAAACACGTATATGGCGGCATTACCATGGGTAATAATAGTTGTCGGCTCGAGGTACATTTCTGTATATGTGGGCGAACTCGCTCATGAGTCCGCACACTCGATGAGGCTCAGGCTCATATCGGGCCGTGAATGTGAGTGCGGATGAGTCTGCGTGAGTAATAATTTGGCGAGTTTCAGTCCCAGAGAGTCTGGTCGAGAAATATTGTAGTGTTTCTGACACTAGTGAGTCCACTTGAGGAAAATTTTGGCGAATCTGAGTAGCAGTGAGCCCTAAGAGCGAGATATATTTACTGAGTTAGTCTGAGTGAGCTCTACTTTTCTTTTTACATGCCTATGCATCCTCCCAAACCACGGTAAAGCATCGGCTTTCGAGTACGTACGGAACGTGATTACGTAGAGGCACAGCAGCTCTGTTCTGGTAGCGCTGGAGCTGTCAAATGTGGGTGTGGGTCAAAGGGGGGCCTGTGGCTGCCACTAATGCGAGGCCGCTAATGGCAGGCTCAGTGCCTTGGGGATTGGCACCTCTACACCGATAGGTAAAAGCATCGTGGCGTCTGCCAATGAAGGCACTGCTAGCCTCACTCACGTCACATTTGGTGGTTCTGTTGTTAGGCATCGACTCCTGACTCTTATGCTAAGCTGGCAGCGCAAACCTTCTGCCAGGGGGGGCGACAGCCGCTTTCGAAGCAGCTAAGGAAAACTGCCATTCCACTGAAGTAAGGAAATAAATTAAATATTAAGGTCTAGTTTTTCTGTGTATTAATAATGAGAACTAACAGACAATGCTACCAAGAAAAGTATAGGGTTGTTATTAGTAGTAATTGTTTTGTAAGAGTGAAGAAAGAAAAGTGGACGAAAAGATAACTTACCGCTGGCAGGGACCGTGTGTTAGTTGTCTGTTAATTCTCATTAACGTGCCACTGAAGTGTCATTCTCACCGGTGTCAGTCTGTCGCTGTAGTAGTGAGCTACACATTAAACAACTCAACGCATTGGGCGAATTCCGCTGGAGTCGAGGTGATCACCAAAGAACTCGTGTTCTGAAACGCTCGACTCGGTGTCGTTAGTGTGATCCTGTCATCACGAATACTTTAGAGCCAAATGCATATGGATTAAATTCATTACTCTATAGGCAAAACTTTTCCACAAGATAAACGGCCACGTAAGGTACTGCAACCGCAATTGCCAGCATTGAGTATGTCTTTTTGTTCAGAAAGATATCATGGCAGGTTTCAAGTGGGCACCGGACAGCATGGCTGCCTCGTAGAGAGGATCAAATTTACGTAATTTGAGCTGGACCGCAGTTCAACGCTTGGTAGCATTTCCCCACAATTCGTTCAATCACCAGTTTTACGACCCTGTCTTGATTTGATGAGCGCCTTCTACGTACTAAAGAATGACTGATCTATTCCCGGCTTTAATTTGCTATCGAAAATTAGGCGGGCTGCTGTGTACTTGCTAGGGAGCAAATCGACTCGAGTGGAATTGAAGACGTTGTGTTATATGTTTTTTTAAAAAATTACACCATCTCCCGCTAAAGGGAACCATGTGTAGATGTGAAGCAGCGGGCGCTAACGCTTACACTGGCGGCGGCGTTGACGCTGGCGCTCATCGCAGCGTTGCGCAGGAGAGAAAACTGGGGAGGCGCAAAGCACGCAGTGATGGAGCGGTGTTTCCTACTGGAACAAGTCAATCGCTGCTAATGGGCAATGAGAGACAGAAGACTCCGACTGGACACAGAGACCCGCAGTCCGCTTTTAGTTAACGCGCACGCTGCGAATTTTTATTGTTCAACAACGCACAGGAGAAATCTCCCACCGGCACCACCTTGCAGGTCGAAATCCATCGCCATATATACGGAGTGGCCAGTGAACGGTAGTGCAGCGCCAGCAGTCGGTTTTTTCAACCAAGAAACTCGCTAGCAGACGCTGCCTGCGTCGGCGTAGCGAGGCGAGAGAGGGGGGAGCGTAGGAGAGGAGAGAGCGGAGGGGACGCGCATGCGCAGTGGGAGTGTGGACGCCGCAGGCAGGGATGCCTAGAGGAGAGAGGAGGAAGCGTAGGAGAGGAGGAGAGAGGGGGGGACGCGCACGCGCAGTGGAAGTGTGGACGCCGCGGGCAGGGATGCCTAGAGGAGAGAGGGGAGAGCGTAGGAGGGGGGGAGAGGAGGGGAGGCGCATGCACAGTGAGGGTGTGGATGCCGTGGGGAGGGATGCCTAGAGGAGAGAGAGGGGGGAAAGGTAGGTTTTTTATTTCTTTTTTTTTTGAAAGGGTTTGCGCATGCGCAGTAAGGGATGTCACGCCGCACACCGGATTAAGCTCCGCCATAAGATGGTTCACATCTAAAATTAGTTTTTCTCGCTGCTGCGTCAATGAACTTCAATAGTTAGTCTAACAGGAAACAGAGAAAGCGGCTGCTGGTGTACAAGCGCTTGGTACATAAATACGGTGATGCTCAGAGGATGGGCTACAGCAGCATCCCAAAAAACACCGGGTGACAGCGAAAGTCTACCATAGTGTTTTGACTTCCGGTCTGTAGAGTAGGAAGTTCCAGCTGGTTACACTGGCCGTCAGCATTGTACGGTGTGGAAATAGCTGCGTGAAACAATGTTCGTGGAGAAATAGGCAGGACGGTGGCGGTAGCGCCAGGCTTGCTTAATAACCACAATTGTATCAGCCAGAGCTAAAATGAACGTCGTCGTTTGAAGCCCTATTCTGTACTTCTGTCGCTAGCACAGGTCCTATGGCGTTTCGAGGGGGGTGTTCGACCCCCCTGCCCAACCGAAAATTTTCAGGTATGTGTCTGTATTATACACACCCATATGCAAACGCGCGCAGGAACCCCTACCCCCCTCCCCCCCGAAGAAAACTTCTGGCTCCACTACTCCTGAGGTTGACTGTCATATCGCAATTTCACTTTATGAGTGAGTCGTCTTCTTTCCACCAAATGGGGATCACTGATACTAGACGCAAGGTGGTTGTTGAACGAAGCTGCGTGATCGCGATCTGTGTAGCACGTGCAGGAAGAATACACACTAGGCCCCGGCCAGGCACACTTCGGTTTGGAGGCGTTTAATCATGAGGCACTGCCACGAGCGGCCAAGCGCTAGGGTGCGTGCCAAGCAGCTCCTAGCACAACATAGACACGCATAGTGCAGTATGGCAAGGGGGTGGGAAAGGGAAGGGGGGTAAGGACGAGAGATGTGAGCGTGAAGAGAAAGGTATGAATGAGATGACAGGGTAAAGAATGACCTAGCTTTGTTATAGCACAGTTTATATCAACAGTGCGTGTCACGCCGAGAGGACAGATGGCACAGCCAGGCGGTCGGAAAGAGAAGTGAGGGTAAGGGGAAGGGGAGATGGTAAACTTTTAGCATAGCTTTGTGTAGATTAGTGCAACAAGAGGGTGGGAAAGGGAAGGGACAGTACGGAGGGGCTACGTGAGGGTGAGGAGAAAAGAAAGGACGAGGAGATAGGGTAAAGAATGGAACAGCCTCGTTATAGTACCGTTCCTGCACCGCAGTGCGAGCGAAGGCGATAGGACGGATGGCACAGTAGTGCCGTGGGAGATTGAAGTGCGGGTGAGCCGCAGTGACATGAGGGCATAGTGGGATGCAGCGTGTAGCATAGTTTAGCAAAGGCGAGTAGAGGAAGGGGTGGGTTGGTGGTTGCAGACATGCTGCGGAAGGCCACCAGCTTGGCTGTTTCCTTAGTGTTCCCACCACTAGTGCGTGGCTGCGACATTTTTTGTTCATGTCTATCCTTTCACGAGTACACAAGAAATTCGCACAGGAAACAACTTACAATCGGGCAATAACGAAAAAAATTCATAGTAAGCTCTAACATTGCCTTCACTGAAGTTTTCCAGCTCGACGGCCACTCGAGAAAAAGGAAGAATGGCAGAAGTTTGAACAAAAATGGTTTTCTGTTTTCGTACACGCCTCGCGGGCTGTAAAAAAGGGGAGTAAAATCGTGACCAATATTGTGAATACTTGTGACGTACAAGTCTATGCTGATCCCTTGTGTGATGTGCTCAACGTTTTAAAAGAATGTGCTTTTTAAATAAGCTTTAACACGGTATCATCGCACTGTTCGTTAGGTAACACCACGTAGTTGACGCAGCACCGCCTCAGCCGCTTTTACGCCATAAAAAACTGAATTAACTACCAATGAGAAGTTGAAACAAGTCACCAACAATAAAGATCGTTTCTGCCAAAGCAGAGAATTCGTGTTGAGAAATGACAAAAATATGAGTGTAACAACGTGACTGGAAATTCTGGTTGACACCAACCGTAGTGGGTGGTCTCTTTTCATCGGTGATGCTCGGAGTTCAAATCCGTACTGCTCGCCTGGAACAAGGCCCCACTCTGCAGCGTTCAGGACGTCTCCGCAGGCTGCCATCGCCACGTGTGTTCCTTCACTGGCCTTACGGTAGCAATTACCCTTTCTATCATACAAATAGCAGTCGCTACCACAGCGCTCCCGAGCGGCCGCAGTAAGTCGAAGAAGGTTAGGAATAGCCATCGCCCATTCGTATGAGAAACAAGGACGTACAATGCCTTGTTCTATTCCGAGATATAGTTGATCCACGTGTGTGATACCGAGAGATGTCACTGCTACAACACTGATACCGATGACAACCGTCTGGATGTAGCTTCCAAGGAACAGTATTCCTATCATCCACATAGCCAGCGATATGTTCCCTAGTTTTGCAGCGTTGCCTGCAGAATCATGAGGGCACCGACCCCAACATAGGCAGATGAGCACCAGCACAAAATTGGCTAAAGGAAACCGCCGACCTGGAAAGAATATACGATTCCGAAACCAACTACATAGAGTTATCAAGATTCCTAGAAAGGCTAGACTACATTTAAACCTAATCAATGACTCCCAGGAGTACTCCAAAAACTCAATGACTGTTCCAGGCCTGCTAAATAAGCAGATGTTTGAGGGAGAATAGAGAGCGTGAATGTCGTACTCGTATTGAACGTACAGGTTGTTCAAGTTTTCTGCGACGAGAAATTCTACGTTGTGACTACAGTTTTCAATGAAAGAGTTATTTTTAGTATGATATGCGTCTAGAACTGCCATCATTTCTTCGTTTTCTGAAATAAAGTCTGTGCCCTTACAAATTCGGTATTCATTACCACTCGGAAAAGTGGTTTCGCTCTTCACTTCGTTAAAAATTTTATGAGCGGTTACATTTAGCCGTATATTGCAGTCTTTAAAGCGATGTAGAGGAATGTTGAAGCTTTCATTGGTGACACTTGTAACACTGCAATTATAATGTCGGAACAGGCGCAGTGTTTCTTCGTGCGAGTTAGCGAATACAAACAAACGATCGGTTCGCTTCACCCAGCTTGCCGAAATGAGATCTTGAATTCTTACTGTGAAGTTCTGGTACCAGGATAAGAAATAAAAACGTGGTTTCAGGTCTTGCTGCACCGGTTCCTTGCGTATACTGTAACGTAACTGATCAAGTTTCTCGATGACATCATGCGAATCGACACCTATGAATTTCGCAGCGAGTGGAAAGTGTTGGACATGAGAATACAAGGAGGGTGTCGAGGTGGATGGGTATATGAGTGCTATCCATGCGCCAGATGGTTTGGATACCGCCATGGCTGAAATCATCTGCATGTGCAGGTCGGCCGACATACTGACACAAAAAGCGGTTGACGCAGATATTATGAAAGATATTGTGGGAAGCATCGGTGCCGCTGCTCTCGGGGTTCTTGGTGGGAGATGCTCTGCATGCACCACTGATCTGGAAGAACAAAACCAAACAAGTCAATCGCTAACATTTTATTCATATGCTTGAGAAGCAACACAAGCCGTCTTAAACAGTTGGATAGAACAAAAACCAACCAGCCTAACAGCATGCCTTTATGCAAATAGCTTAATTTGTCCAAGCAAATGTGTGCAATGTCTCCACCTATTATGCCTCGTATTACTGCCGCTTTTCCCCCAGTGTATAGGTAAGACACCAAAGCCGTGGTATGATGAAGTATGTAAGATATATGGCTGCAATTAGGTGAAGCATTTAGGTGCATCCATCGGTTGGCGGTCATTGGCGGCCGCAATTGTATTATTTTTTATGATGGGTGTGCCATTTGCCTGTAGCGAGATTAGGAAGAAATAACACACGACAGAAAAGACGCTCACTTGCAACTGACTTTATTCTAAAATCTTCACAGCAAGAAAGCTTATGCGCAAGCGCATTCACAGAACACACTGTCACAAAAACATTGCCAAATCGCTGGGAAATCCTGTAACAGCCTTACGGTAGCTTGAAGGGGGGGGGGGGGGGTACATTTAATCAGACTAAACATTTAACTGCTGTGAAGGAACTTTGCGTCCTTCATCGTCAAATGCACCGAAGCCTCATGCACACGTCTGCTGCAATCTTAATCTGGTCCGCGTCTAGAATCTCTCTTACGCGCCTGCCCTTTGCTCGGCTCATGACGTCTGCCTCCTCGAAAAGTGCTGTGCAACCGCACTTCCTTGCAATGCGCAGAAAGGTGCGCCCCGTCATTCTGAGCCTTCAGCGTAGTCGAGTGCTCTCTTAGCCTATCAGTAGGACATCGGCATAGGCGTGCGCAGGGTTCCCCTTCAGGGGGGCGCAGGTAGGGGGCGAAGGTTTATCGCAGCACCCCCCCCCCCCTTCCTATTAAGTCAATGTATGGGGCAGAATTTGCGCCCTCCTCTTCAGGTGACTAGGGGGGGGGGGGCGGCCGCCCCCTCTGCCCCCCCTCGTGCGCACGCCTATGGACATCGGCCCATTTGGCCGATCTAAGCTTTACCACAACTGAGTGGGATCTTATAGACTACATCCGTATCACAGGGAACAAATGGCTTCATATGCGTCTTTTCACACATTGCTTTCTAGGTTCGTTCGCCGGCAAGAGCACACAAACGGTTAACCTTTAAGGGTGCCGTGAAGACGAGGCTTACTCCGAGCTTGAATCCTATCCTTTTAAGGTTGTGTGAAATGGTGTGAATGTACGGCATGCTAACATACTTGTTAGGCGTCTGTCGATGTGAAACGTAGGGTGAAGCACCAAGCTGCTTAAGAAGGGAGGATGCCACGGCAACAACAAGGTGGAAGGGAAACCTGAAGCTAAGAGCTGTCGATTCTGGGGGGTCAAAGCTACGGCTGACGTTGTGTTGCCGTGGCATCCTCCCTTCTTAAGCAGCTTGGTGCTTCACCCTGCGTTTCACCTCGACAGACGCCTAACAAGTATGTTAGCATGCCGTACATTCACACCATTCAACCATACCCTTGCAGCAAAGCTACGAAAAGCGTTGTCGTCTGCTCGGCTTCCCGAGCGTACTGTCGCCGGTGCTCGCTAGGTGGCTTTCAACAAAGGGAAAATAGACAACCACCCGTTTGTAGCACGAATCCACAAGGAAATCCGTACGGATTTCTCAGAAAGAAAAGCTTTTTAGTTGTTGAAAAATTCGTCCACGTCTGGGGTTCGAACCCGGAACCAACAGCTTTCCGGGGCGGTCGTTTGCCAATTTAGCTAACCAGAAAACTAGCAATTGGCAGTGAGAGGGCGAATTCATCGACAAGTCGAAGCACATGGAAACAAGTAATGCAAGTAATGCAAATGAGTTCTGCGGAACCCCTCAAGGTGGCGGGAATGTCTTTTCCCCTTTTTTTTCCCTTTCATAACACTTCCGCCACCTTGCGGGATTCCCCAGAACTCATTTGCATTAGGTGGCTTTCAGTGGCGCCTCTATAGGCGTTGCACTAGGCGTTGACAGTACCTCTCAGCACATCCAAATCACACGTATATGGTTTTCTTCTAACCTGCGCCCTAGTAGACAGTCAAGGCATACAAATCGTAATGTCGTTATCTTTCTCTAGCAACTCCTCTCAGTGGGAATGCTAATCTCATTTTGGGTACAAGAAACCAGCAAGGATACCTCGTTCTGACGCAATTGCTTCACACGTAGTGAATGGCTTGGCGACGACAGCAACCCGGGCACTTTTGTACTGTCAGAAAGCCACTGACTTGCGTATCTGAAGCGCTCCTTTCTGCGATCCTTCTTATTGAACCGTCACCACTACGTGCTGTCTAAATCGAAAATCTTAATCTGGACGCATACTGGATCTTTAATTGAGACCCGCCCGAAAGGAAACAGTCAAACCTTGCATTTAGAGCAATATGACGAGCTAACTCGGAAAGAAGCATCAGCAGTAGCGCTGGAACTATCCAATAATGCTTTTGTGGCTACGCAGCCAATAAGGACATTCTACAGAAGTTGGTATGGAAAGGTTGATGGAGCGCGGACGCGTCGCCTTCCCATCTGTAGATTCCTGGGGCTCGAGTTGATCGAAGCTTTCCCTTGTATGCTTCTCCTCGCATCGACTGCCAGTGATGAGTGTCATCGCAATAAAAAACGAGAACTTAATTAGGAATTTAATTAGTGAAGAATTCAACAGCTCGCCGTGTGTTTGTGGAGCACCGCCTGTTATCCGACGTTTATTCGCGTGGTACGCTACGGAAACGCTAGAAAGTAAAGCACGAACAACACCGGTGCCGCAAAACGTGGCATTGCAGTCGACAAGGGTACAGACGAGGATTTGCGATTTTCGTCAGAGAACGTACTCGTGTGTTCTACGACTGCATGTACGCGATCGCGTCGTAACTTTCCCACAACGTGTTTCAACTAGTTAAAGGGACACTAAGGCGAAACAATGACTTGGTTTAGATTGACGAACTGCACTCTGAGAACTCTAATGCCATATGTTTCGCTATCGTAAGTTCATTATTAGCGGAGAAAATCAAGGTTGAAGTTTTATTTTTAAATTTGGCGCCGATATCTGCGCGCGTGACGTCAGAAATTTCAAATGAATTTTTGGTGTTTTCGCGACATTGGCTCCATGAAATTTCTTGAAACTTCGTATGCTAGGTCTATGGCACCCACAGATGACAATGCCTTTCATTTTTATCGATTAGCAGCTACGTAGGACTCAGTAGACGCCTTCAAAATCTATGACGTCACAGTGTTTGGGGCGGGAATCTCAAGCTGGCGTCTCCACCTGACTTTTCGTTTCGCGTGTTTTCTCGCTTACGAAGCGTCGTGTCGCGGTAAGAGTGGTGTTTTCGGGATTGTGAAATTGTACTTAATACGCGAAAAAATCGTTTTGCCCTTTAGTGTCCCTTTAAAGGGGTACTGACACAAAAACTTTGGCCTCGCGTTTTTTTGCTGCAATGTGTGGCTGGGGGGCCTGTTAGTCATAACACGGCACCTCGTTTGCTGCAGCGCGTGACAGATGTTTAATTACAGACTCCTCATTACCGACCAGTTTCAGTTTCGGTTTGAGAGAGCTCGAAAAACGACAAGCCGCCGGGTGCAACTATCACCACCTAGTGTGCGCAGCTCTCGATCACGTCAGTACACAGAACTGTGACGCACTTCCGCACGGTCCGCATCAAGAAGTCCTTTCTAATAGGAAACGGAACAGCAGTGTCGCCAAACACAAAACTTTCAACGCGTGCGCCGCGGCCACGGACTCGCGACCAGCCGCCGAGAAGTATAGACTACCGGAACAAACGCGGCAAAAGAAAAATGGCCGCTATGACGTTATCCTAACTTGTTGCAACGTGGTCACGTGAGGGAAGTAGGGGGGGTCACCGAGGGTCACCTCTGATGGTGTCAGTTGCGCGGCGGAGTCCATCGCTCACGCAAACTTCAAAATTAATTTAAAATACCTTCCAAGCTATATTCGCTGTTGATATTTTGCAGATGATATACATATATACATGTTGACGGGAATCGAACCCGCAGGCTGTCTCGGCCGCGAAATTTTGTGTCAGTACCCCTTTAAGTTCGAAATCCCCACCCCCATTCCCTTGCAGCGTTGCTTCATTTGCGTAGGGCTGCAAGATTACATTAGGTATTTTCAAACCACGTGTGCACGAAAACATTCGGCATTCTATCCTCTTCCGTAGATATTATACGCTGACAACTTATCTTGACAGTGGAGCGAAGGCTACGGAGGCGGGGCTTCTGCACAGTCGTGTTATTCCGCAAATAGTACGGCGCAGCTTGCTCGCTCGCAACGTCAAGGCGTTTGCAAAATTAGGCACAAGAAAATGTGAATGGAATAAGCATTTGGATGGTTCAGGGTACATTTTAGTGTCATATTAATTACAAGTATAACTAAACAGCACGTTTGCGGCCTCACACTGACCCACTGCGTCATGGACGCCATGTTTACTTTAGAAAACGGTCTGCTGAAAAAGTGGTGCTATAGAAAAAGTGGTGTTGCAGGCATGGTATGTTGTAGGGTTAGTTGGTACATATAGATACAGTAGACACGTTCAATCTCGGCGAAGACAACACGTTAGAACACAGAAGTAAGCATACGTACGAAGGTGTGTGTGTTTTCTGCGCTTTACGGGTGCGTTCCTCTGTTTTAACGTGTTGTGTTCGGGTAGTTTCAACGTGTCTTTCATAATACAGTGTAATCGCACTACAAATCACTACAGCTGGTTAGCTATTACTGGCTATTATTATCTTTTAACGCGATAGCGTTAAAGAGCTCGTTTCGCAGAAATTCCGGCGTCGGTGTCGGCGTCGTTGGTTGTGAGCGAAAAATCATCATCTTGTCCGTGACCGAAAAATCGAGAAAGATGCAAATAAAATAAATAATAAAATTTTTTGGGTCCGAGTGAGGATCGAACCCGGGTCGTCTGCGTGGCAAGCAGGTGTTCTACCACACAGCCATGCCTCCGGTTGGAAATACTGTGAAAATAACTTCCTCTGCTTGGAAATGCAGTGAAAATAACTTCCATGCTTCGCAAACGCAAGCGTCCTTTATATAGGCGTCGCAATATAACATGTAATATCCCAGGAATATTGCGTGGTACAAGCGTACATTGCCATCGGGCGTCAGAATATGTGACTATCATAACGATTTCATAGTTTAAAGCCAGCCACCCATTACAAACGGCACACACCTTAATGCGCGTATTCCCTTAACACCACGTAGTGGGTGCATTGCAAGTTCGAAAACATTTCCCACATTTGCCGCGCATAATTGCTCCTTGTTTAAAGCATACTACCAATTACATAGTATGCACTAAGTGATTGAAGTAGGCGCTAGGGACTGGATATCGCTATCGCGTCCAACTTTTAAAGGCGAAGCTTAAGGGTCCCCCCAATTTTTTTTTTTTTTCGCGAGCTGCCGTAAACAGAATAGTATCGGCATTCCGTGCCGGGGCAGTTACTTGCCCTTTATACAGGCCGGCAAGGTTAGCTTGCTGGCAGCTCTTGAAATCAATCTCGTTAAAACCACAAGCGAATTAGTTGTGTAGTCCACTGACCTTCCCCTCGCAAATAAACACGCGATCCGCTTGCCCGAGCCGAGCAAGAAAAAGAAAAACATAACTAAACCACTGCCTAAACTTCCACACACTGCAGCGGCAAATCACATCCACAGTAGGCGATGCTGGAAGCGGGCCAACGGGGATACACAGCCGGCCAGTTCGCGCACGCGCTGCACTGCCGACCACCTACCCACCTCCCCGCCTTTGCCCTAAGCCCACCTTCAACATTTTGTCATCCTTGAGGGGCGGATTCTGAACGAATTCCCGTTCTTTCCGACATAAAAACTTATGAGTGCGCTAGGATGCTAGCATAAACAGTGTTCATTATTGCTTCACTAAATGACACAAAATAAACGCTAAGCAAACATTCGTCAATGCAACTTATCGCGCCTCACCTCTTTCCAGTCCCCAACCCGGTGCTACAGCATTGAAATTGCCACAGCACAACCCGGTGGCTGTAGCAATTTTTTTTTTTAGTTTGGTTATTCCAAATGCAGTGATGGTTGCTAAATACCTGTGTAAGAGCACCTTTCTGGCGAAAATTTTATCTCTGCTTACAGTTTTATGGTGGGTAGTGCGTCCGTCTCACATGTACCAGCACGTTCTAACAGTAGCGATTAAGCTATTTGGAAACATTGTGTGGTAGACGGTTCAACGCAACTGCTAGAGCATTCGGCACCGCGTCATTCAATATTCCTTGGCTATAACGTATACAGCAATAATAATGCATAACATGCACAGAGTACCACTCACAGCCACCTACCTTTCTCAAGAAAACAGCCACCTACCTTTCTCAAGAAAAGATGATTTTGAAAGTGTCGCCGACTTGGTCCAGCTTGCTATCGTACAGTGCCTGCACGAGGAGTGGCACGGTCTCCCAGAGACAGAAGCTCACGATCACATTTAGCCGTGCCGGTTTAATAGGCGACACGCTGCATGCAGGCCGCGCATGCAACAAACAGGCGCCGATTATCTCTCATTTGATCGTTGTAGAACCACGCGCGCACACGCAACGGGGATACTAAGACGAGCCAACCGTGGACACCTTGACCTTTTCGGTCGCTTTGCTCATACAACGGAAGTTTCAAACTGCAGCTAAGGATTACCTCCTCTTATCGCATCGCAATTAAAATAAACAAATCTTCCAATCTCCAAAAATCTGATATCGCGATCGTACAAGTGCCTTCACGACGAACGGCACGGGCCTCGAGAGACAGACGCTCGCGATCACATTTAGCCGTGTGGAGAGCACAGTAACGGCTTAGTAGGCGACATGCCGCGAGCAGGCTTCGCACGCAACAAACAGAGGCCAGTTATCGTTCATTCGATCGTTGGAGAACCACGCGTGCGCACGCGAAGGGGAAGCTATACGAGGAGCCGACTGTCGACACCCACGACCATTCGGTAGCTCTG
Source organism: Rhipicephalus appendiculatus (assembly GCA_030522465.1). Lineage (NCBI taxonomy): Eukaryota > Metazoa > Arthropoda > Arachnida > Ixodida > Ixodidae > Rhipicephalus > Rhipicephalus appendiculatus. The sequence goes on along the minus strand of JALIZH010013724.1, from coordinate 8,060 downwards.
CTCTCGCACGCGAAGGTTCAAATTGAAGCTAGGGATCACCTCCTCTTATCGCATCGCAACTAGAAGAAAAAAAAATCTTCCCGAGAACAAAATTATGATATTGTTGATAGTTAACTTCAATGAGATATAAATTATTCAACAGCACGCACTGTACGCGAGTGTTTGCAAGCTGCAGCAAATGCGCGCTCAGCACTGCATGCAACATGTTCTCCAGCCGTGTGTTGCGCGCCGGCGAACGAAACACCGAGCGCTAACAGCATGAAATACACATACAAAAAGAATGCAAGATTCGTGATGATCTCAAATTGCGATTCTCACACATCTGTCGAGGTAATCGATATACGAACTGCAGATAAGCCTTGCACACAGTGCAATCTTCGCACGTACGGTCACACGATCACAAGTAGTTTCACGCATTCATGAACTCCCCTCGAATACGGCCAGTAACAAAATGCGTTTACAGGGCACGTACTGTCACGGAGGAAACCGGTACAGTCGAGCGCGATTTCAAAACTATCGCGCGAGCATCGACCAAGAGCTACAACAGCGCCACGCAGTGATGCCAACGAATATCAGCCTTTAATCCCTAGATTGGCCCCCGAAAATACTCTAGACTGCAATAAAAATCCCTAGATTGACTTTATATTGTCATTATTCAGGCTAGTTCACATTTAACAAAAGTATAAAGATAGTCGCTCCCTGACCCAATTTTTCTGAATCTTATCGAAAAACAAGAAACACATTAACAGCCATTGAAATTCTTTTTTCTACATTTGCTGCGGAGTAGTTGTACATAAAGCGCTTGCAGATGGCGCGAGTTGCTACAGAGATAAACATTTGTCATGTTCTCTATGCCCGCTAATTGAATAGTTTGGGTAAAGTGCAAGTCTGTAGCGCCTTTCTTGTGCTTGCCGCGTTCGAGGCGAGGTGCTCGGCTGTCAATTTCTAATTTTACATATTTGCAATGAGAGTTTGCATGATTGGCAGTTCATGTACAGGGGTCCTTTTAGGGGCGAAGCTCCTAAGGGTGTGGGTCTGTGCCTCCTCTGTAGTTGTCCTAGTAGTAGTAGGTAGGTAGATAGCCACGTATAGTGGAATGTACCCACTCCACGTGATAAAGATGACGATGACGCAGTATAGTGGAATGTACCCACTACACGTGATAACGATGAAGTATAAGCGCGTTCCAGTATAGTGGAATGTACCCACTACACGTGATAAAGATGACGATGACGCAGTATAGTGGAATGTACCCACTACACGTGATAACGATGACGTATAAGCGCGTTCCAGTATTGTGGAATGTACCCACTACACGTGATAACGATGACGCTGATGACCATGAAGTATAAGCGCGTTCCAGACCACACATTCTCTTTCTGTCATGGATGAAAACGATCGAGCTTCGCCCACTCATTGCCTCTGAAAACGGGCGATGGCGGCGCCTATACCGAATACAGTGGGAAACCAAACTCCACTCTTGACGAACCATTCACCATCGAAGAGATCCGGAGAGCTCTACATGATCTCAACGGTAGATCCACGCCAGGCCCGGATGGTGTAACAAACAAGGCACTCAGAAACCTCGAGGACGAGTCGGTCGAGTTTCTCGCGGACGAAATCAACCGTATATGGAAGGAGGGCGCAGTCCCTGAGCAGTGGAAGATTGCGCGGGTCATCCTCATTCCTAAGCCCGGCAAGCCACCGAGCTTGGAAAGCCTACGGCCTATCTCTCTTACATCCTGTGTGGGGAAGGTGGCAGAGCACGTCATCCACGACAGAATCACAGGGTTTATCGAAGAAAAGGAGCTGTTTCCTCACAACATGGTGGGATTTAGGCCCGGTCTTTCAACTCAGGACGCTATGAGGCTCATCAAGACTCACATACTCGGCAGTAACACCCGGGACACGAGGGCCATTCTCGGTCTTGTCCTAGAGAAGGCTTTTGATAATTTACATCACTCGTTCATTCTCGACTCAATCTCGAACCTGGGCCTGGGCGCGGCCTTCCATGCTTTCGTTCGATCTTTCCTCGAGGGACGCAGCGCCCTGCTCAAGGTAGGCGAGATCGAAACGGACAAAATGGAACTGAGCAATAGGGGCACCCCGCAAGGGTCCGTGATTTCACCGCTATTGTTCAATATCGCCATGGTTGGTCTATCGGAGGGTCTGGGCAAGATTCAAGGCATCGGACATACTGTTTACGCGGACGACATAACGATCTGGTGTGCTGGAGGCAGCGATGGCCACATTGAATCTGCCCTCCAGGAAGCCATCGACTACACAGAGTCCTTTCTGCAGGACACGGGCCTCAGGTGCTCACCGAGTAAATCAGAGCTGCTTTTGTATAGACTCAGCAGGCGGGGACGCAAGCCAAAAGACTGGAAGCCCCTGGTAGAGAGCGACATTAACCTGCATACGAAGAGTGGGGACACAATCCCTAGGGTCGCGTCGATCCGCATCCTCGGTATGATCGTGGAGTCGTCGGGCACCAATAGCCAAACGATCCTCCGGCTCGCAAAAAAGACTGACAGCACCATCGGCCTTATCAGGAGGGTCGCCAACAGACGCAGTGGTCTTGCAGAAGACAACCTGGTCAGGCTTATCCACGCGTTCTTACTGTGCCACTTTACCTACGTCGCGGCCATGCATGTCTGGAGGAGGGCTGAGCGGGATAAATTAAACATGATCCGGAGAGGCATCAAGAGCGCTCTTGGTATCCCGAACTACACGCAGACGGAACGACTCCTCCAGCTGGGAATGCACAATACGCTCGAGGAGATTGCGGAGGCACAGGAGAGGGCACAGGTCATCAGACTCTCGGGCACGAAGGCTGGGAGGCGACTCCTGATGGCCATGGGTATCCCGTCGGCCACAATGGACGACAATTACCAGGGATTGCCAAGAAGACAACGTGAACAAATCATCGTTTCCCCCCATTCCGCGCAATATGCACCCGCTGCGAAACACCTGAAGAAGACGGGCCAGGGCGGCGGCGATCCTCCGCAGTGTAGCAGAGGTCCCTGGGGAGAGCTGTTTTGTCGACGCGGCCCGGTACGGGAACAGCAACAAATACGCAGTGGTCTCGGTCGACCAAGCTGATTCGCTCATCAACGCCGCATCGATTGAAAGTTCCTCCTCGAGCGCTGCCGAGCAGGTGGCCATCGCCGTCGCTCTCCTCGACGAGAAGCGCGCGAACGTGTACAGCGACTCACGGGCAGCCGTCCGTGCCTTTGCCGTCGGCGCAATCGCCAAGGAAGCACGCCGTATTCTCGGTGAAAAAGACATCGCTAACCACATCTTAACGCGGTTCCCTGCTCACATGGGTCATTTTGAAGGAGGCCCCACCAACCTCAACGAGCTGGCCCACTCCAAGGCGCGAGGTATGACGTTCCGCGCCCACGGAGGTTCTCCCCAGCCCACGACGTTGGACAATAGAGATCAGCCCACCACATACAATGAAATTACGCAGCACTTCTACCTAAGCAGGAGGGTCTACCCCCCCTCCTCACAGAAAACTACACAGAGCCCAGGCCATGACGCTTAGACTCCTGCAGACTGATTCATATCCAAGTCTGGCCTTATTTCACAAAATTTACCCGGATACTTACACTAGAAGTTCGTGCCCCTTTGTGGGGAAGTAGTTAACTTAGAGCATATGCTCTGGCGATGCCCCTCGTTACTGGGCAGTGAACAAGCCGACCCAGCCAAGTGGAGCTCCGCCATCAGAAGCCCCAACAAGGGGGGATCAGCTTTGGGCCGTCCAGAGAGCCCACGATGCGGCGGTCAGGCTAAGCCTGCCCGTCCCAACGTGGGAGAAGCCCACTGCGCGCTAGTCGCGTCTCTCAGGACTATATTTAATAAAGTTCCACCATCCATCGCCCGCTCATCATCATTCACTTCGTGGATATGGCGTGATTTTTCACTGGCTAATGGGCATACTGTGTACTTATGATCAGCTTCGAATTTGGCTGAATATTTCTGTCACTATTTTGGCTCTTATGAAAACTGTGCGATGGATAGACTGAAAAAAGCACGAACCTGCAGTCTTTTACGTCACGCCGATTTCATAATAATGAGTCCGCACCAACTCGCCCAACTGTCAGCCCTACTTCAGCTCTGTTTCTGTCAAAGCCTACTAGAAGTTATTAGACGTGGAGACTTTTCCCGGTAAAAGCACGCGGCAAGCGTGAATTTGGCACGTTTTCATGTGCATTACAAGACAAAATTTCCCGTTGTTTCACAGAGCAGCGATCACACAGGGCGCTTATGATGTTACGCGCGTCCATGCCAAACAATTACGACGACAAGGCTTCGTTTCGCCCTTGTATTATGCATAATAATCTCGCCTTCTGTCGGCCCAGCAGAACACCAAATCTATTTTGAATGAAAACCAGCAAATAGCGAAAATTGTTGATCTTCATGGCCTTATCTAGCTGAAAAATTGTGATTACTGAGTAACGCCAGTATTAGGCTGCACAATGTAATATTTCCACAGCCTTTGAAAAATCCCTAGATTCAACAAAAAGGCGCCAAATCCCTGAAAGAGGTAGAAAATCCCTAGATCAAGGGATAAATCCCTAGGGCTGGCATCACTGGCGCCACGTCCCAGAATACTCTATCGCGGAGAGGGTGATATCACCCGAGCTTCACTCACTCTTCTTTCTGTTCCTCAAGCTGGTCACTCCCATCTCAAGGAGCGGTATACATGAAAATGTGCCAAGCACCACCTTTAACACATATTTCCCAGCAATGTTGTAATCGCCCTCGGAAACAAGAGCCCACGAAGAATACACTTGATCGCAACGAATGGAAGGCTCCAAATAGAGAGAAAGGGTGTATAGTTCGTCGTAGGGGCAATTGTTGCAGCATGGAACAGCCAACGAGGGAGAGAAGAGTGCGCATCTTGATTTTCGCTGTTCCGAAACGTGCCGCTAGGCCCCTGGGACGTTAGGCAGGCCGACGTTCCCGCGATAACCTTCATATCGCGCGCGACTGTGTTATACCTTCACAACAGCTGATCATAGATCGTTCAATAGCACGCGCGCACCCACAGAGACAAATAGCTCGCAAAGTAATTCGGAATAACTTGCCATAGGTCCTCGGCTTCGAAAGTGCAGGTGAGCGACGAAACCGCATGAATTGTGCGGCCGCCAAACAAAATGGCTACCGCAAGCAACGGAACGACGCCGCTCGAACGAGAGACGCACGTTTTTCGCTCACTCGGAAGTCCGGATTCTGACGTGCTGCTGCGCCATGCATGTAGTTTGGGAGGCTCTGCGGCGCCAACGCGCGGTTACTCGAACAGAAAAGGAGAGCGATGATGGTGCGCGGGTCAGTTCAAATTTGTCCGCAGAAATAACTTTTGCGAATTTTACATGTTACCACGGCCGATAGCACTTTTAGCTTATTAGTTCGTGACCAAATGGGCGCGTTTGAATACCCGCTATGTGCCTCACGTCATTATTTTTTATCGTTACTGCCACATTACTTCGGAGCAACCGCCGTAACCTCCAATGCTTGGTGATCAGGAAAAAAATGACGTCTTGAGTGCTTTTTACCCTCCGCGGTGCGAGTTCGTATTTAGGGCTTGGGTGGCAAAAGGGTATGTCAGCGGTTAAAAAGGCGCGTGTTTGTTCAGTTGTGTTTACAGAGTAGCATAGGCGCGCGCAGACTACCCCATTAGGGGGAAGGGGGGTCATCTCGCGCAGCGCCTCCCTGCCTTACTAAGTCAAAGTATGAGGCAGACCTTGCGCCCCCCCCCCCCTTCTTATGTGCCTGGGGAGCGCGCTCCCTGCCCCTGCGCCGCCCACCCCCCCGTGCGCACGCCTACGCAGAGTAGCTTGCAAAAACAGACCCTCCAAGATATGTATCTTTCCTTTTTTACATCTTCTATCTATTCTTTTCGTTTAATCTGGGAGTGGATTCACGTATTGCTCCGGATGTGGCGAGATTATTCTGGAGAAAGGAGAAAGGGAGAGCAGAGAAGCGTTCTGAGAAAATGAAAGCAAGAGAAAAGGAAGCAAGAAGCGTGAACTCGCGGTTCGGCACCGACAGCGCGCCTGCCTCTCCAGGGTGTCACGTCGATTTTCATGATGACTGTCGTGCAGCGGCGTTTCGTCAAAAACTTCAGTCACTGTTTTTTTCAATATTCAGTGCGTCAGGATGTATCACTTGTAAATTCTAGCCTGTATAATGTATTGACGATATTAATTACCCTTTTCTCCATTTATGTATCCACGCTCTTGCTGTATCTTGTTTACTGCATTACTAACTTTTTTTTTGTGTATCCTTCGTGTATTACGTTATGTACTTACGTCAGTTGCATTACCTGTTTTTCTCATTTATTATATTTGCCACTGTACCCCCCCGTACTTAACGTCATTTTACGATATGTACGGTAAACTAAATAACTAAATAAATAAATGAATAAAAAACACACCTTGAGATCTTGCACATCAGAACGAACATTGTAGTTATTATGTGCATTATATTAACACAAAAGCGCATGAAAGCAGGGAATCGTTAATTTCCGTGCATGAAGCAATGTACGGAGCCACTGCTTCTTTAAAAACCAGGGGCCGATGTTGCGTAGGCTGATAAATCCAGTCGCTTGCACTCTTTCAGGAAGCAAATTGTCGTGGCCACAAGATACAGTGCTGTGCTGTGCTGAACTTTTTAAGAGAATGTGCCTTTCTAAATAAGCTTTAAAACAGCATCATTTCAATGTTTACTACCTAACACCTTGTGCCTCGCGCAGCATAGCCGCCTCTGCTCTTGCGCTATAAAAAAAAAAAAACAACGAATCAACACCCACTAATAAAATACAGCTGAATAACACAGGAAAGCCTTCAACTGTAATGGAATTTGTAGTTTTATTAAAAGCAACACTCTACACACATGGTGATTACAAGGGAGATCACACCAAATATACAGTAGTGTGGTGTTATGTTTTATGTGATAACTCAGCTTACACAGCTAATAAGCACATCGGGCTGCTTTGCAAATCATGTTGTTGTTTTGTTTAAAGATGACACGCTAAATCATACTGGGTTACAGTGGCGTAAATCATGGGGTGGGGGGCGGGGGGTCAGGGGGGGTCCTGACCCCCCCTGTGTTCAGGCTGGGGGGGGGGGGACACCCCATGCAAGTGTCTCCCCTCGAGATTTATCTTCGAAATGTCGCGTTTGAATTTCGTGGCAGTCGAGCACAACGCACTCTCCGTAAAACCAACTTTGAAATCTGAAGCACCTTCACTGAACAGAAACTAAGCACTTCTAGCCGGTACACACGATGGGGAATACCTTTATGCATTAGCACAAGAAGTGGTACAATATTTATTGCATAATTTAACCCGAATGATGCAGCTGCAAAAATGCTAGCGCCTGCCTACGAGTTGCTATTAGAAACTTCGTAATGCGATGTCGATTCCTATTGGATACTCAGTGCTATTTTTTCTTACCAGGCGCCGATGCTTGTTTTATAATGATAATAATATTAATAATTTTCATAATAATGATAATAATAATAATAATAATAATTATTATTATTATTATTATTATTATTATTATTATTATTATTATTATATGTGAATGCATAATTTAGTTTTATATGATTAAAAATAAAGCATATATATGAAAACAAAATGGCCGCCATTGCAAGATGTGTGTCCTCCCTTGTGGTTTTTATGGATTTACGCCACTGCTGGGTTGTGTAATGCTGTATTGAGGAAGTCGATGCTACAGAAGTCAATACCTGCAATAAAACTCTTACTATTGTTTATGTAACACTCGCACACACAAGTGTGAGGTAGAAATACGTGATAAGTCTGCACAAAGAAACTTGAATGAAAACAGAAAGAAAAATAGAAGCAAAAAGCAATGCAGATAGGCGTCTCATACACAACACTCACGGGTTGTACCGGGACATTGCTCTTTTTTAGTTGTTTAGTATGAACACTGCTATGATCAAGGCTCGAGTACGTCTTGTCGCTGCAAATATGCGGGATCTAAACATAATGTTGCGTCTGATGTAAGCGTTCAAGTCTAAATTGCGCCAAT